>VZTT01069895.1:12326-39575 GCA_013400855.1 Buphagus erythrorhynchus
AGAGGCAAGAGGAAAAAAAAGAGGCAAGAGGAAAAAAAAGAGGAAAGAGGAAAAAAAGAGGCAAGAGGAAAAAAAGAGGCAAGAGGAAAAAAAGAAGCAATCCTTTCCTTACCTGATTTTAATTTTTTGGGAGCCACATCCCCTGCTGGTGGCTGGCATTTCCTCCTGCGAGAGGCGGGGGCTGCCTGTGGAGCAGGGTCACTCTCCTGGCCTTTTCCAGACTGATTCTCTTCACAACCAGTGGATGCTCCACTCAAATCCTGAGTTTCCAGAGCATTGCTGTTTTCTGGCAAGTCACTGCTTTTATGGGGGGAAGTGGAAGTAGGTGCCTCTAATGGGAATTCCACTTTCCTTTTCTTATTCCTCAACTGCCTTGTTCTTCCCTGGCATGGATTCTTTTCTGGAGATGCCTCTTCACTTCCTTTAAGAATACCCTTCTGACCTCTGCCTCTGGGCAGGTTGGGTTTTCCCCTCAGAGAACTGGAATTTGTTTCTTCAGAAGTGGAAGAAGTTGTTTTCTTCCTGCCCAGTCTTGATGGATTTTCTTTTGCAGGTGGAGCTACATCCAAAAGTTTACTTTGTTCTTCAGGAATTCCATCTTTACCATCTTCTGGCAAACCCTGAGGTGAGGTGGGACTAAGAGCCAGTGAAGTGGTTGCTTGCCTCAAGCTCCCTTTTACAAGATCCATATTTTCTTGGGAAGAATTGTCCAAACTCCGTTTAGCTTCCCTGTTGTTATTTTTTCTACCACTTTGTTTTGATGGGACCTGGCTTCCCTGAATAGAACTTTTGGCTTCTATCAAGGGGGCAATTTCCTTCCTCCTGCCTCTTCTCAGTTGATTTTCTTTTCCAGATGGATCACGGGTTTCTGAGGGAACATTCTGCTCTTCTTTGGGAGCTTCTTCTCCATCACCTGCTGGCAACCTGCGTTTCCCTCGAAGAGAGATGGAGTTGGTTGTGTGTGATGCCAGAGCAGGTTCTTTCCTTCTGCCCCTTCCTGGTGGCTTCTCCTTTGCACAGGACACTGCTTCCAAAGGCACACTTGGTTCTTCCTGAGTACCCTCATCTTTAGTCTCAGACAAGCCACATTTGCTCTGGAGAGGAGTTGAACTTCTTGTCTCTGCTGCCAGATCCATCTTTTTCCTTCTGTCCCTTGCTGATGCATTCACTTTTGCCTGTGAAGTTTGATTACCCAGAGTTAGATTTTCATCTTCTCTCTCTGCCATCTTTCTGGAATCACCTCCCAGCAGCCCACGTCTCGTTCTGACAGAAGGAGATCTGGTCTGTGATGCTGCAGCCACCCCACGTCTCCTCCCCCGTCTCGGTGCATTGTCCTCTGCTGAAGAGGGAGCAGCTTCCAAAGCTGGTCCTTGTTCTTGTACAACAGCCTCATCTTTCCTGTGATCTGCACTCAATGGTTGTTTTTCCATCAAGGCAGCACTAGCTTTTTGTGGGATGGAATCAGGTTGCTTTCTCCTGCCCCTCCTTCCCTGTGAAGGAGGATTTTCAGAATTCTCATGTTGATTATCTTTGTCAGTCATCCCTTCACCATCCTCAGGTAAACTTTTTCCTTCGATTGCTTTGGAACTGCCTTCTTCAAGCTGAAAATTAACTTTTTTACCTTTTCCTCTTCTACACATCACTGCATTTCTTTGTGCTGGATTCCCCTGCAGGATTTCAGTTTGCTTTTCTTTAAGTATTCCCTGTTCATTTCTCATCCTCCTTCGACTGCCCTGAGCAGGACTGGCACTGTCTGCAGCTGGGACTGATGTGGCACCAGGGCTGGGCTGCTCCTTCTTCACATGGGCTGCACTGACACAAACAGAGCCCAGGGAATCCTGAAGAGAAGATTCATCCACTTCTGTTTCTGACTTAAATTTAGGAGTAAGTGGTTTTAGGCTGTTCACATTTTCAGTGAATCCATCAGCTTTTTGCTCCAAAGAGTCTTTTTTGCCTCTCCTGTTTCTAGCCCTGTTTGCTTCCATGTTCTGAGCACCAACTGACATTTTGTTTGTCTCTGCAGAAGGTGACTCTGCCTTTAATCTTCGAACTGCCTCTGTTGTATTTTCCTGAGTATTTTCTGTTTCATATCCCTGAGATCCTTTCATCTCATTTTTCACGTGCGACTGCGTTTCAGCATCAGCTTCAGTTGATGTTTCTTCAGTTTTCTGAATGTTTTGTGTATTTTCAAGTGCGACCCCAGGAGTGTCTGCTTTTATTTCAGCTGAGTGCTTTCTGTTTCTAGTAATTCTAAAAGACTTAACTCTTCTCTCTGCTGCCTTTAGTTCAAGTTTAGTGCCATTTTCAGATTCTTGTGCTGTGACAGCCTCAGGAGCTTTGTCACAAGCCTGTTCCTGCCTTTGTGTAACCTTTGGGGATGGGTTTTTACGAAGCTTTCTGGTTGTTCCATGAAGGTCTCCTGGAGAAGCTGCTTTACCTTGGTCATTCCTTGCTCGTCTCCCTCTTTTTGGTGGAATCACTGGCTCTGTGTTCTCCACTCCTCTGCGCCTCCTCCTCGGTGACAGGAACACTTCTTCACTGTCCTCTATCCCACTGTCATTAGCTTTGCTATCAGGATTATTTAAACCTGTTTGCAGCTGACAAATTTCATTTTGAATGTTTCCAGGCCCTGTCTGTGTGCCTAGATCATCTTCAGCTTCATTGATGTCACAGTTCTGCAAACTCTCCTTGGTATTTGCAGGTGGTTTTTGTAGCACTGAAGAATCTTCAACACAGGACTCCAGGTTTTCATTTGGATGTTTTAACTCCTTCAGCTCTTTCCTTCTACCTCTTCCTGGTCTCTGAGCAGCTCCAGGTGGTTCCACAGATGAAACAATGTCAAGCCCTTCCAGATCAGAGCTCTTTGGAACAATTTCTTGTATGCAACGCTTTGTCCTCCTTCCTCTTCCCTTGTTTTCAGGTGTGATCACTCTCACCTCCTCTTGGGTACCAGGACTCTGCAATTCCTTTAAACTCACACCATTTTCCCTTGGCTTTGCTGCAGCAGGAGGTGCAGCCCTCATACCTCTGCCCCTCCTGGGTCTCTGGGTAGGCTGCTCCTCACCAGTTGACTCTTTCTGTTGACAATCTTCACCTTGGGAAACTTTTCCTTTCTTTTCTAGAACAGAGTAAAGAGCACAAACAAAAATTAGACATTCCCGTGCCTGATTGAAGTATCTATGCATTTCCATTTTCCTCACAGAGGCATCTTGCTCAAACAAATCATACAATGAAAGAAGAAATATTTAACCAATTGCTAGATTAAAGGCCAGACTTCTGACTGAGTTTGTTTAATTTATTTGGATAGGTCAAAGGGAAACAATTATCTTAGCTCATTAAATAGCTGGGCTCACTGAGAGAGGTTTACACAAGATTTGAACTTCATGGTAACATTTATGATTTTGTATATTCATTATTCCTCTAAGGAAAAAAATTGTGCTTACCATGTTTATGACTGGAATTAGAACCAGGAGGTGCAACTTCTTCCTGAGAATCCATAACATTTACTGATCTCACCTAAGGGAATAAAAAATAACCAATAAATGCATGCCTGACAGGACAAGAACTTACAGAGCCAAATAATACCAGATGAATGTACAGCAATACTTATAAAAATTCTTGTCAAATCCTTTTCTTTACAAATTATATCAGTTAGTCTTATAATACATCCATTTATCTGATATAAGCCCACAAACAGAAAATTTATTTCTTGCCATCTAAAATGAAAGACAACACTGTGGAGAGGTTGAGAAGTGCCTAAATGAGTGCTCAAAGGGAATTTGGGGTATTGAAGAGAAATTGAGTGTTTTGTAGTGTTTTACTGTAGTTCTAAGCACTAAGCCCAGGGATACTCAGCATTTTTCCTATCGACTATAAGAATCAAAATAACTTTTTAAAGAAAATGATACCAGCAGTGATGCCAGCACATCTCCACTGAAGATCAAGATTCTTCTCACAATAAAAAGCAGCACCAGAAAAAACCAGGCTGGGCACAGGTATCACCAAGCCTGACACACTGATTGGAGAACTTCACTTTTCCTACCTGTAACAGTCAGTGTGGAATGGTGAGTGAGATGCTGGGGATGTCACTTTTATATTAAGCTTATTACTTTCATATTAAACCTGTTTTTAATGACATTTAATCTTAAAACACTCGTTTGTGACAGGTCCCTTGAAATAAATACATCTTAACACACAAATGCAGCTGTCCCTAAAAAGAGTTGCAAGATACAAGGTGTCATACTAGAAGTCTAAATTCATTTCAAGCACAGGTTTCAACATTTAAAAATATCCCTTCCAAAAGTTCAAGTATTTTACCTTCATTTCCTCTGGGGTACCAAACATTTCAGTCATTCCAGCATAGTCCACTTCAGAATCAGAAGATTTCTGCCTGGGTTCTGCCATGAGCCTTTGCAGTCCCACAAAATCCTCAACTGGTTGGTACTTCTCTTTAGGAGACTTCATTAATCTGCTAATTCCAAATATGTTTTCTACAGGCTCGACCTTTTCCTTTGGTGTCTGGAAAATGCGGCTGATCCCAACCATGTCTTCCACAGGTTGGGATTTCAGCTTTGGGGTTTTCTTGGTTGAAGTCACACCTGGCATAGCTTTTACTGCTTTCCTGCTCTCTACTGGAGTCTCCAGCAACCTTTTCAAGGCTATTTCATCTGTGATTGGTTCCAGCTCTTGCTGTGGGGTCCTCAGGAGCTCCTTAATGCCAGACAGATCCTCCACTGGTTCTGGCTTCTGCCGTGGGGTCCTCATGAGCTCTCTAATGCCTGACAAAACCTCTACAGGCTCCACTTTCTGCTTTGGGGTCTTTAGGAGCTCTCTGATGCCTGACAAAACCTCTACAGGCTCCACTTTCTGCTTTGGGGTCTTCATGAGCTCTCTGATGCCTGACAAAACCTCTACGGGCTCCACTTTCTGCTTTGGGGTCTTTAAGAGCTCTCTGATGCCTGACAAAACCTCTACAGGCTCCACTTTCTGCTTTGGGGTCTTTAAGAGCTCTCTGATGCCTGACAGAACCTCTATAGGCTCAGACTTCTGCCTTGGAGTCTTCATGAGCCTCTTGATACCTGACAAAACCTCTCCTGGTTCTGACCTTTGCTCAGGGGTCCTTAAAATGGTCCTTCTGCTTGACATGACTTCAACTGGCTCCAACTTCTGCTTTGGAGTCCTCCTTTTACTTCCTGATTTCACCAGAGATGCTGGTTTTTCTGGAATTACTGCCAAAGTAGCCACATTATCTTCGTGCACAGATTTTCTTTTTTCAGGAGTTTTTGTGGCTATTTCATCAAACATAGATGGAGATGACTCCTCTCTCAGAAAACAGAATATGGCTGGACTCTCTTGCTTCTGCTCTGAAGCATCTGAATTATTTAATGGTGACACCATCATCTCTCCTGAAATAAGCAGTAGATTTATGTCATTTGGAAAATAACTTAAGCAGAAAATCCAAGCATTTTAATTGCTGTATGAAAAAAATCCCAAATTTAAATATAGCCTTCTAGAAATCAAATCCAAGTACGTGCATTGGGCATTCAGTGTCTGAAACAACTTATGAGCAGCTTGAAGTTCCTTACCAAATAGAATGAAAATAAAATATCCTATTCAGAAATTAATTGGAACTACCTGATGGTATTCAATGGCTCCTTTCATGGGTTGCTGGATGCTTCACCTCAGTTAAGTCTGCCTAGGTTGAGATGCTAACCCATAATATACCTAAATATTATTTTTTTTTAATACCATACCAGATTCCTCAGGAGTGTTCAAGTCAGAAATGTCCCCTGCAGCCCACGGTGGTGTAAAATCAGCATTCTGAGCAGCAGCCAAAGGAAATGTTCTTCCTCCCTGATTTTCTGGAGTTTGGAACATTTCAGGCATTCCTAGAAATTATATTTGGAGAAATGAGCAGACGTTTTGACAAAAGAACTGCACAGTGGGCAGATGAAGCAACAGATTTTAAAATCTCACCTGTGAAGCTTTCATCCATATCCATGTTTAGCTTCAGCTTGGGATTTTTTACCACTCTGGGGACATGTCCAGCTGACCTGACTCTGGTGGAGTAAGCTTTACCTACAACTATGGTAGCAGGTGACTCTGCATGACCTGTGCTGAAGTGATCTTTTATCTTCTTCTCTGGAGTCTGCAGAGAGAAAAGAATAAAAAAAATAAAAGAGCCATTAAACAAAGAACCATGGTGGAAAAGGTGGCCAAGCTCCTTCCATAATTTATCATCAGCCATGGTTAACTGGGAGGCTCCAGAAGACTGGAGGATGTCCAGTGCCAGTGAGGGTTGGAAGGCCCAGCCAGCCTGAGTTTAGGAAAGGCAGGTCCTGCCTGATTTTTATGATCTGAGGTTGGACTCTAAGATCTTGGGAGATCTTTTCCAACCTTAATAATTCTGTGATTCATTTTGTACAAACCTCCATTTCCCACATGCTGTCAGAGACAACAACTCCCATTTCACATCACACCAAGAGCTCAGCTTCTCCATCAAAATCCATCCAAGCTGCTTGGTGGGTATGCAAGAAAATAAAACAAGGAAACACAAAAATGAAAAGGATACCTTTGGTGGGTGGTTGATCCTCTTCAGGGCTCTTCCCTTACAGACATTCTTTTTAACAGTCCTTGACTGTGGTCTTGGAACTCCCAATTTTACCACTTCTGCCCAAGATTTTGCAACTAGAAGAAAATGAGAAAGAACCACTTTAATTCTCAGCTGTGTAAATGGAAGTTCACAATTATTTCTTTATGATTCCAATACATTTTCTGCAGTCTGTCAGAGGAAAGTGGTTGTTATTATCTGATAACACCTGAAGTGTTATAGTCTCAATTTGAAAATCCAATTTCAGCTGAAGTTTAAGAAGAGTCCAAGTACCTAGTGAGGCTTTCCCCACCAAAACAATGAGCTTCACACATTGTCAAACACAGCTCAGATCCTACAACTGAACACTGACCCACTTCCTTCCTCTCTCTTTTGGAAGGAACTCATTTTTCCCCAACAGAAACTTGCCACGAGCCTTTCAGCCTCATTCATTACAGATCAGCTTTCCTCTGGTGAGATTTAACAGAAGTTGTTTCCAAGTGAAGTTTCTTTCACCTTCCTGAGGAATTTCAGTCAGGAAAACCATTTATTTATCCTGCATTTAGATCTACACAGATTTCCCATAATTTTTCTTGAATCACATTCTCCTTGTGACATGCTCCCAAAATTCCCAAAGCAAGGTTACCTTCATCACAGCATCATTCTGTACACAGCAGTGGGAGCAGGGAATTACAGCTGTGGAATAAATGAAGTTGTAGGACACCTGCCTTGTTTACTTCAGGAAAAAAGCTATCAGAACACAGGGATCATATAAAAGAAATGATTTTTTAAAATAGAGATAAAAAGGGGAATGCTGTTTCTAAAGAAAAGGATGTTGTTATTCTCTTGTCAGAATTGCTATGTCAGTCTGTATATAAAAAGAACTTTGAAAAGCTGACATTGCCAGGATTTGAAGGATGCAGAGAAAAATGCCAAGCATCCAGGAAGTAATCTGAAAAAGCATTGGAAACAGTTTTATTTTGGATCTGAAATTTTTAAGAGCTGTGATGTTCTTTTCATATCACAGAAGGAATTGATGCAGTGATATTAAAAAGCACATTACAAAGAGGTGGTGAGAAATGGAATGCCACTGGTATTTGTCAAGAGCTCTGCTGCCATTAAAATGGACAGAATAATAAAGTAATAAAAATTCCTGGGTGAATAGGGAATTTGACTTTGTCAAACTGATTTAACTGATGAAAACAGGTGACAAATACACCCTACTTCAAAGTTTATTCAAAAGTCAAAACTTGAACCAGAACTTCCCTATTACACAGCCTCCAATCCTGCCAAAACTTTTTCAAATCAGTGCTCAACAGTGGCAATTTTGAAGATTTGAAGGGAACACGCAGTTGTGATCCTATTTTTTATCTCTATCAGTTATGTACCACTTTGAGTGGTTAAATACATCCCAGTTCCTGGACAAAGTCTGTGAGCCTTGTATAAAAATAAGGCACAAAATAACCAAAGTGAAGCTGCATTGCTATAAAATGTTAAGTTTTTCAAAACAAAACTGATGTGATAAACATGGTTTAGTTGAACACTACTTCAACTTGACAGATTTTAAAGATCAAAACTCTAACACTGCAAAGAGAATGCCAATTTTACCATTTTAAACTTCTGAACATGAATATTTGTCTTCAAATGAGTTTATAGATGCTTTAATAAATTTGCTTTATGAATGAGAAAATGCAACACTCTGCACTTCCAAGAAGCCCAGCAGATTTCAGAAGATTCACCAACTATTTGGTGGCCTCTGCATAACAAAACAGGCCTATTCCAGTTTGGTTCATGTATTTTAAAGCACGAAAATGAATATTAAAAATGAACTGATGAAACCAACCTAGTAAATTGGCACTGGAGGCTCCACTTCTCCTCTTGGCACTGATAGCAGCCACAGCCCCTCCTCTGCTCCTCCTGGCAGAGCCCTTCAAACCCAGCTGGCCACCTCCAGCTGACTTGTCAGGTGTCACTGTCACCGAGGCTTTGGCATCTTGGGGAGCAGGAGAAGATTTTGGTGTTTGCTCCTGGACACCACTGTCCCCCTCTGGATCCAGGTCGTCTGTGCCAGCATCCTTCTCCTCTGCAATTGGGAATGGTGTGGGGGGCTGGGAGATGGAGAAACGCCCTCTCCTGAAAGGGGCTGGAGAGCCTGAAGGGATTTTGGGTGTTGCCTTCCCTGAGACTGGGGATGAGGCTCCTGGGGACTGCTGGGCTCGGGAGTTTTTGGGTGACCTTTTTATTTCCTGGCAAAAAAAATACACATTAGTGAATGGAGGATATTTCCTTCTTTTGAATTATGTGATCCATCCAGGCAAACCTTGCCTGAGCCTTGGATTTTACTTTTTCAGGAATGATACAGAAAATGATTCCTAAACTATTGATCAAGTCTAGGCTAAGTTTGGCAGGAGGGTTTACCTTACTTTTGATCCTCACACTTTCCCATCCTTACCCTTTATCCATCCCCAGCCACCAATTAAATCATTTTATGTCAATTTTAGTTTCAGATTGATTGATTTTAAATTTCTAGCCTGATTTTTCCTTGTATGTTTTACCCATCCAGCAAGTAGCAGAGCAACCTTGCCAATGAACTTGGTTGTACTTTCACTTTATAATAAACCTGATTTTGCTGATGATTCTTTGAGCATCCCAAAACACTCGTGAGTGACACCAGTGTGCATCACACAAGGTTTACTACTAATTTTGAATTATTAAATAATAGAATAAATAAATTCTGATAACAATATCTATAAATTCTGATCACAGTAATGGACTCAGCAACTTGATTACTCCTAATATTTACCTGATCTATCAAGTGCTTCAAGCCCTGAGCCTTTTTGAGCACAGCCCGAGGGGAGTTGCCATAGGGTAAACTCTGCCTGGCAGGGAGAGCTCCTCTCTTCAGGGGAGAGTTGGGAGGCAAACTTTTATCAAAGAGTTCTGGACTCAGATGGCCACCAAAAGACACTCTCTTCTTTTTGCCCAAAGTCTGAGGGAGCGTTTCACCACTTTTCCTCTTCTGAGAGATTCTTTTTGTCTTGCCTGAAAAGAACAATTGAAATGATTTTTAGGTATCCAAGAATCCAAGGCAGCATTTTAACCTTTCCCTGTGCATTTCAAAGTTGGAAACAAACCCAAAGGAACTTATCATAAAGGGAAATAGATTAAATCCAGGATACTTTATACATATTGTGTATTGTTAAGGTCAAATGTAACTCCATGATAAATATTTTACAGTTAGTGTCAGTAATGTCACATTTTATTCAAGTAGGAGAATTCTTAGAAAGCTGTTGCAGAATTTTTCTAATACAAAAAACAAGGCAGGGGATCCAATGTATTTACCTGAGTCTTCTCCATGCAAGAGGCCAAAAGCTTTGGCTTCTGAGCCAGGCTCAGTGTCTCTCAGCTCAGCAGCACTTCCAGATCTTCTCTTGGCTGATGGTCTCTGAGGTGTTGTAGCACTGGCATCTTCCAAACCCTGGTTTTGGTGACACCTGTCCATGGCCAGCTCTGCTGGAGTTCCACTGGCTTTTCTGCCTGAACTGTGATGTTCCTGAGCTGTGTTTGTCTCCAGTGCTGCTTCACCCAGCACTCCAGAGGACCTAGGCCTTCTCCTCTTCCTTCCAGGTGTCTGACCAGCAGGAGATGCCAACATCCCTTCTGAAGCCAATGCCTCTGAATGGGCACTTTTGTCCAAGAATTCTTTACTTTCCCTGCTGTTTCTTCTGCAACTCTTGGAATTAGAGAGAGAGGCAGGGGTTTCACAATGTGCCACCTTCAAGTTATGCAGGTTTGCCTGATCCCAGATTTCTTTCAGCACTTCTTGGACAGGTTTTCCTGGTGTTTGTTGTTTGCTGTTTCGTCTTTGCTTTAAGCATTTGTCTTCTGGCAAAGGCAGCTGTGTGTTACCAATTCTGCACACTGAATCTTCCCTTGGAGCTCCAGCTGGGATTTCTGGAAGTGACTTCAGTTTCAATGACCCACGCCGTGGGATCCTTGGAGTATCAGCATTTCCAGGATTCATTCCAGCGCTTTCTTTGGGAGGTGACACAAAAAGAGACCGAGGACTCTTCCTCCTGGGTGTTGGTGTGTTCAGCACATCTTTATCTCCTTCTTCAGCACCACTGGGACCTGCCATTGTGAGGCTGCACATTGGCCTTGTAACTGGACAATCCGACCTTTCTATGGAGCACTGCTCCACCAAAACCAGGGAATTCCTGTGGTTCTCCTTGCTGAGTCTGGGTGTAACTGCAGTACCTTGGGATCTGCCTGGTGTCCTGAATCCCTTAGCATCCTGCAATGGACTCTGACCAGTATCTCCTGACACCTCCTTTGAAATGGGAGTCCGAGGACTCCTGGGGAAACTCCTCCTGGGAGTTCTTCCTCCAGCTGGCAGCTGGCTAAACCCTGGGCTGCTTCCTTCATCACTTCTCACAATGAGACATTGTTCCGTTTTGCCTGTTTTGTTTCCCTTAGCCAGGCTGCCCAGATCCAAAAGACAACTCAGGGATGAAATGGGAGCACTTGGTTCTGGCAGAACCCTCCCAGGCTCTTCTTTTGCAGTTCCCCTGTGCAGAGATTTTTCTGCTTTCAGCTCCTTTTTCAGATTTTCATAGAGTTTAGTAAAGGGAGACATTTCACTTTGCTTTTTAAGAAGACGATGTAAAGATTTGGGTGTTTGGAGTTTGACGGGCAAAGCTCCAGGAAGATTTTTCTCTGGAGTTTTTTTATTTTCATTGGTATTTTTTTCTTCACACTCAGCATTATCTACAAAGAAAGCAAAGCAAAACAAAAATACAGACACAGAGTTACTTCAAAATTGCAGAACTACAAATATAAGTTCCATAAATACAGATTAAGAATTCCTTATTTTCCCTCCAAAGAGGGAAGATCCTGGTCAGGAAAGATCTTCCTGGTCAACCAGGATCTACTGAAATGGAACACCTGGAAGCAGCTGGGGCTTTTTGCATTTGAACAAAAGTCTGTCAGAAATGATAATAAAGAACATTCTCTGAAAATCAGGATTATTTAAGACAAGAAGGGTGGGAAGGTAAAGTTTTGACATTTAACCAGTCCATGGGTTATAACTACCCAAAATTAGCAGCTCTGGGTTCTACAGGAAACAGTTCCTGTAAACAATTATTTCAATATATACCACCAAAATTCTACTTGTTTCAATTTTTTATTAGGAAAGAATGAATGAGATAATGCAATATTTGCTTTAAAAAGGTGTAGCTGTAGGTCAGCAGAGCAGTTCAAGTTAAATTTTCATGTCAAAGGTGAATTCACAGCACTTAAACATGATGAGATAATCACTGCCACAGCAAGGTGTACTCAGATTGGAAAGTCTTAAAATGCCTTTTTCCCCTCTTTTAACTTTAATTCTAATGCTAACAATAAATGCAGTTCAGGGAACAAAAGCAAACAAAGCCCTCATAAAACAGGTACCAACCTGAAGCATCCAGACTTTTAGCTCCTGAAGACTGTTTGTGTAATAATTCCACTTCTGCCACCTGCTGAACATGAAGAACCTGTAAATTTGTACAGCATTACAGCAGAGCAACAAATATTTTACACTTCAGCTTTCAATTCTACGTTAAAAAAAAAACTATTTATAAGAGAATATGCATTGTTCCTAAGCAACCTTTAAAGTATTTAAATTAAATCCTTGAACTTTTCAATATTTAACATTGGTCAATACATTTGAGGCCCTAGAGAGGAGAACTTTATCTTGTTTTATCATTTAAATTCTGAGCTGCCAAAGCAAAGTAAAATAGGAATAAAAACACTTGAACCTCCCCTTCCTACCAAACCCAGTGGAAGATTTATAGCTCTGTCTGTTTTAGTAACATCACAAATTATTAATTATCTGTAACCAGCAAGTGACAATTTTTTGATTAAAATTAAGACTAAAAATTACTAAATTTTTAAAGTATTTATCCCAAAGAGTTTATTTGTACTTTCAGACAGAAAGCAGTTTCAGGCTGAAAAGTTACTTTTAATAAGAAAACAGAACAAGGAAATAGGAAACCATGTCACTATTACCAATATATTTGTAAAGAAAAAGCCCACAGCCACAAAATTACCTGCAGAGTTTCATCTTTTGGAGACCTGGAACGCCTCTTTTTTGGAGTTGATTGCAGAGGATATTCAAACCTGAAAGAAATATTTTAAAATACCTTTTTTTGTCAAATAATTGATGACTAAATTCCTGTTATTAAGGGGAATGACCTAGGAATAGTTGTCCCCTCCCAACAATGCACAGATCTCCATTTGAAAGGCTTTAGCTACTTAAAACCACTTTAAATTTCCCCTTAAAACTGACAACTCTTGAAACAAAATCAGAATGATCTCTCTGAACAATTCAGTCTTTATTGACTTAGCTTAATGTAATATAAGTGGTAAAAAGATAACATTAAGCAATCCTGCCTTCTGATGAAGTCCTGTAAGACTTTGTAGAGAAATATGAACTAAACTTCATTAATTTCCCACTTCAGAATGAAATAATTCAGGAGTCTGGCCCTGGCACTCACCTGAAAGAACGATCAATAATGGTTAAAACATCTCCATGCTTCAGGGGAACAGGCTGCTCAAAGCAGGCCCCGTTCAGCTGCGTGGGGTTCACTGTGCTTAAATTAGTCAGGACTGCCTGAAAACCAAACAAAAACATGAGAGACCTGCTGAGAGGCACCGAGGCAATGCATATTTCAGTCAGACACCAGCATCTCACCTCCTTGTTCTCGTTGATCTCAATTTTGCAGTGCTCGTTGGACACCCAGGGCAGCCGCATGCGGATGTCACATTCTGTTTTCCTGGGGGAAAAACACAGGTTCAGTTTCACACAAAACACAGGGAAATCTGCTGGAGAATCAGGGCATTTCCTATAATTTTAGTTAGTAATGGTACAGCAGCATCATGTCTCTAATTTGAAGAAAATTAACTACCTAAGTCTTTTTAAATTGGCAAAAAAAAAAAAGCAGCTCACACTCCTGCAGCATCAGAGAACTGAGATCTGAAAAATGGTGAAACACCCAAACTGTAAAAAAGCAGATCATGACAAGCTGAGACATGGCTCCAGCACAGCTGTTGCTATGGGATTACTTGCTGCCAGAGTTTCCTGAGACTTGTGCAATATTTTTAGACCAAATCAGCTGTTAAAGTCATTCTCAGGCTTACATTTCTGATCTGAGACTGCAAACAGGCAACTGGACCCTTGGTCTCACCTGCAGAACCACTTCTACCTTCTGAAAAGTTATTGGTGACTTAAAACACATTTGTAAGTGTACAGACTTTTCCTTTCTGTCTTTTTCTTAAGCTAATCTCTAATGCTTTTGATTTGCTGTTGGTCTTATCACTTTAAATCCCTTCCTCTGATTTCCTGTGGCCAGAAACTTAAAAATCAATCAATCAATCAATCAATCAATCACAGTAGTTCTGGGAAGGACAAAAAGCAGTAACAAAATAAAGTTCAACTTTCTACTCTTACATTAATCTTAGTCCAGGATAACCTTCCCTTCTCTTTATACTATTCCTAAACAAACATTTATTTTTGTAAATAAGCACTAAAAGACATGATTGGTAGGCGAACACTCATTATTTCAATGTGTGCAAGCAAATTCTCACCTTCCAAATAAACAAGAAGTTGAGGTGAGTGGAAAAACAATTCCATCAGTCCCATTCCTCTTAATGACAACGATCGTCCCGTAGCGTGGCATCTTCAAATGTAAGGAACCTTACCTATAAAAAACACCCAGATTACTCACCCTAATTATGATTTACATGTTTATGACAGTAAATTGATGTGAATTTTTATGCTCTTATTTTGTTCCAGAGATGAGATATCTTCCAACGGACAGCAGAGGAATTCAGTGCTCTTTATATGTGTTTCCCTGTGTAAAAAACTGGAAATGTGTTTATATCAATTGTCAGACTAATTTTGGTATTCAGGAGGTTTTTGTTACCCTTCAGAACCTTGGAAAGGTTCAGGAGCAACAGAAATTTTGTCCCATAAACAACTTAAAAACTTGTTCCTCCTCACTAAATCCCAATGTTTCAATCTCTCACCTAGACGGAAATTCTCAGATTTTAATTTAGAATAGACTGATTGTAGTTATATCCTGCTGGAAAAGCAGGGGACAGTGGCATCAGCTCCCAGGAGCAGTGGCAGAACAGCAGGGAAGGGGCTGGAAATTGGGCAGCTCCTGAACAGATCACGACAGGAGGAGAACAGCACTGAACTGACATAAAAAACCCAAACCCACGGCACAACCAGCTACTTTTTATATGCATTCATATAATAATGCATTATTTAACGTATAAATTCGATTACTACAAGCGATCCCCAAAGAAGCATCTTTATTAGCACTCTGTTTGAAAACAGCGAGGTAAAGCAAGGGAAGTAAACGCAGTTAAGAGAGCCTCTCACGGATTTTCTCAGAGGGTTTCATGGGATAAAACACTTGTTGACAACAAGACAACGTGGAGGGGAAGCCGGCAGTCCCTGCGGCCTTCAGGGAACGCAAACACTCGGTGTCCTGCACCGAGAGCACCCTGCCCGCGGCACCCAGCAGCTCCTGCAAGCCAAAAAAAGCCACGTGCGCTGCAGAAACTGCAATTTATAACCCAGCGCTTCAGGCGGTCACAGGCCAGGTAAACACCGGGAGAGAAGCGGGCAACAGCCACCACGGCAGGCGGCTAGAGCCACAACAGGAGGGGAAGGCGGCCCCAGAGACGGGGCGTCAGGCGGCCCAGCTCCTCGTCAGGCGGCCCAGCTCCTCGTCGCGGCACCCCACAGCCGCGTCCCCCCGGCCCTGCTGCCCTCCCGCCCGTACCTGGCTCTGCCGGAGCGCTGGCGGGCCCCGTGTGGCGGCGGCGTCCGACGCCCCCANCGCATGAGACGTGTCGTCAGGCGGCCCAGCTCCTCGTCGCGGCACCCCAGAGCCGCGTCCCCCCGGCCCTGCTGCCCTCCCGCCCGTACCTGGCTCTGCCGGAGCGCTGGCGGGCCCCGTGTGGCGGCGGCGTCCGACGCCCCCACCCCGCGCTCCCGGCACGGCGCGGCGCCGACTGAGCGCTTCCCGCGCGCGCGCCGACCCCGAGCCCTCACACTGTGGATTGCGCCTTCCCCCCCGGTGTATCCCTCCGCCAGGCACTTACACGGAACCCCCGAGAAACGCGCGGACGGACGGACCGGGAGCCGCCGCCACCGCAGCGCCTGCCCGCAGCAGCCATGGCTGCGGGGCAGCACCGAGCCCGCCCTGCCGCGACAAGCGGCACCGGGCACAGGGACTCTTTTAGCTTTTTCCGTGCCGCATCGGCGGAAGGAGAAATATCCCACCATGATGACCGTTGAACATTCGAAAAGGGGCGCGTCGGCCTCTGATTGGTGGAGGGGGCGGCGCGCGGCGCGCGGCGGAGCCAATGGGGAGCGGCGAGGGCGGTTTGAGTTCAAACGGAGGCACCGCCCCGCGGAGCTGCTCGCGCCTCAGGCGCTGCCCGGGAACCGCGGCGGGACCGGCCGGGAGGGACGGGCCCGGACACGGAGCTGCCTCTGGGCCTGTACCTGTGCCCCGTGCTGAACTTGGATCTGTGCCTGAGCCCTGTCCTGGATCTGTACCCGTGCCCCAGCCTGAGCCTGTTGCTGTGCCCAAATCTGTACTTGTACCTGTGCCCCAACCTGAACCTGCACCTGGGTCTGTACCTGTGCCCCGTCCTGAACTTGTACCTGGATCTGTACCTGTGCCCCGTGCTGAACTTGGATCTGTGCCTGTGCCCTGTCCTGGATCTGTACCCGTGCCCCATCCTGAACCTGTTTCTGTGCCCAAATCTGTACTTGTACCTGTGCCCCAACCTGAACCTGCACCTGGGTCTGTACCTGTGCCCCGTCCTGAACTTGTACCTGGGTCTGTACCTGTGCCCCGTCCTGAACCTGTTTCTGTGCACAAATCTGTTCTTGTACCTGTGGCCCAACCTGAACCTGTACCTGGATCTGTATCTGTGCCCCAACTTGAACATGGATCTGTGCACAAACCTGTGCTTGTACCTGTGACCGAACCTGAACCTGTACCTGTGACCAAGCCTGTGCTTGTACCTCTGCCTGTATCCATACATAAACCTCTACCTGTACCTGAATCTGAACCTGTACCTGTACATGAGCCTGTGCTTGTACCTGTACCTGTGTTTATACCTGTACCTGAATCTGTATCTAAACCTGTGCCTGAACCTGTGCATGAACCTCTACCTACACATGTACCTGGATCTGTACCCATAACAGTGCTCACACCTGTGTCTGTACCTGAACCTTTGTCCATACCTGCACCTGAATGTGTACCTATACCCATATCTGTACTTTAACCTTTATCTAGATCTGTATCTGAACCTGTACCTGAACCTAAACCTGTACCTGAACCTGTGCCTATATCTGAATCTAAACCTGTTTCTAAACCTGAACCTGTCCAGGCTTATCTAGCCCCTCTCTGAGGGAGGGGGACTTGCATGGTCCCAAATTTGCACGTCCTCAAATCAGCAAAAAGTGCCCAGATTCACTTTACATCAAATTCAGCTTCACTTAGGCTCTATAAAGTGATTTAAGCATCTGTGTTTAATCTGATTAAAATACTACTAGCCACAAAAATACTATTAATCACAACAGTAAGGGGGAAAAAAATAAAGAGAGCAAGGATAGGAGGGGGTGAGCAGCAGTAAAAGTTAAATTAGTATTTTAAGTCCATTTTAATTAGCAAATTAGTTACCTTCATTTAGATATAAAAGTGATCCCCATCTCTGCTCTCAAACAGGAATTCTTTACTGAGACTCGAATTCGTGAGGCCAAGAATCAACATGAATACAGTGTTGCTCTGTCTTTGAAGACAGAAGAAAATAATAATAATAATAATAACAAGAATGTAATATTGAGCTATGAAATGTGACCTTCATTCCAGGTTTGATGCTTGGGAAAGGGATACAGGACAAGGTCATCCAGCCTTTTGTGCTTCAGGGGATAAAATTCTACTATTCAGATCTTCTACAAAGCAGAACTTTTGATTTTACTCCTGTTTTATTATCTAGCTTGCCTCAAAGACTATTTTATGTGGTGTGATGACTTTAGATGTGATACAGTTAGATGTAAGCAGCTTTTAAAATGTTATTTCTTTTCAATTAAATGACTTTGAAGTCTATTTTGTAAGCTTTAATGTTGTGTAAACTTTAATTTAGTTCAGATTATTATTATAATTATTATTATTTATTACTATTAGTAGTAGTAGTATTAGTATTATTTTACAATAGCTGTATGCTACTGGACAATCATTAATTTAGATGTAAACCATATCAAAATCAGGATTCTATTTGGTATCTAATTGAGTATCATTGCTAATTAACAGGTATTAAAAAATCCTTCCTGGGGGTCCTGAGTGATGTAACTAAAACAATTTATAGCAGGAAAACTCTTAGAAATTGAATTTATTGCAGTCTCTGCCAGCCCACATGTATTCAAACAGCACAAATAAATAAATACACCTGCACTGTGGCAATAATTGTATTTTCTGGCATGATTTGCAGTGGTGTCACAGCTTTTGTGATGTGCAATACTTAGAGGAAAACACAAATTATAACAAAGGTTTTCAATCTGTCTCCAAGAGCAGCAGTGCTCTCTGAAACAGCATCTGTACAAATATTTGCTGAAGTAGATTTACAGGAGGGACAAAAAAAAAACCCAAAGAAGACATTTTCTTCAAGGTTTAAATTTGCTGGTTTGAAAACATTTAATTTTGACAAATACACCTGAATACACCATGAAGTAAATACACCATATGTCAACTGTCAAAACTGAGGAGAAAAATAAAGTCAGTGCTTGAAACTCCTTGATAGAGAATTTAAAAACCAACATTTAATTTATCACATGAAGAGCCTCATACAGAGTTATTTATTCAAGTGTCTGAACAGGTGGTTTGGAGCACTGAGTGAAGCTCTTTTCTCACAGATTTGTACTATCAGTGGTTTTTACTTTAAAAAGCACAAATTCTGGTTAAAGCTTTCCCTAAATCAGGGCTTTTGTAAGGTGTAAAGTAAATAAATAAATATTCAGGCTATTCACACTGTGTAAAGCCAAGTCCACATATGAGAAGTCATATGATTAACCCTGAAAATTGAAAGTTTTGCAACAAATTTCTCTCAAAATCATGTTTTATTACGCTGACACATTATTGCACCCAGGATTTTTGGACTGCTTGTATTCATGCACAGAACCTGATTTCGACAAAGGATTTTGCATAAATTTATGCATAAATCTGCATAAATTTAGGAACAAATGGGATGTTTCCAAATTTTATCTATCCACAGTTAAATACTTTGAAATAATTAATTTACCTTAAATAGTAAAAGAACAGACTATTAAGGGAAAAACTTTTTAATATTATGGACACACTGATATTTTTAAGTCACATCTGTATTTTAAGTAATCCAAATTTACCTGGAAAAGCTTTTCAATTGTCCTTCAAAGCCAGGGGAGACAACTGGGAAGCAGAAGACACAATGTCCCAGTGCAGTATGTCAGGTTTAAAATGCAAATTAAAACTTTGCAGCGTGTTCTAGTTCTGTGTAAAAGGTTTTCCAATTCCAAAAGATTACAAAACCACCCCTGAGGATGGTGGAATCCAACTCCTGGCTCCTAAGACTCCCACCTGTGCCCAATCTGGGAATGAAATCCTCAATCCAAGAAAATTTTGCCATCAGCAGGTCACTTTTAATCCCAAAGGTGATTAAGAGGGATTTTGCATCTCCCAGCCAGTCCTTTTGTACAGCTGAGGTAGAAATTTGTACATTTTATTGGGACTAGGGTGAGATTCCCCTGGATTAATCAAATTAACAAATTCTAGAGCTCCATAATTTCCATGCATACTTACAAACAAGGGAGGAGAGCAATTCCATGGGCTGCTTCCTTCTGCTTGATCCATAGGCTGGCACATGAATCATAAAATCATGGAATGGTTTGGGTTTTGGGACCTCAAAGGTCACCCAGTTCCACCTCCCACTGTCCCAGGCTGCCCCAACCCCAGTGTCCAACCTGGCCTTGGCCACTGCCAGGGGTCCAGGGCCTGCCCACCCTCCCAGGGAACAATTCCTGCCCAAAATCCCACCCATCCCTGCCCTCTGGTACTCCATGCTCTCATTAACACTCCCTCTCCATCTTTGCCACAGGCTCCCCTCAGGTTTTGGAAAGACAAATTTTCTATAAAAATCTCAACTAGAAAACACCGTGCTCTGTAATTCCTTCTCAAGCTCTTCCCACCCGGAGAGTTTTCCTTGCTTTTTGTCCACCCAGCTGGTGACAATTCCCATCTTGGGTGTTTTGTTCTGTGTTTCTGGATAGTTGGAGTTCAGGAAAACGCTGGAGCAGTTTCTCATGCAATGGAAACAGGTGAAAGGAGAAAAGGATTCTTGGAGCAAAGAACTTCCTTGGCAAGGTGTCAACTCGATTAATGACTGAGTAATTCCCCTCCTCTGTGCAAAGCAGCACAGAAAATGGATAAAAGTCATTAGAAGGAAGCTCTCACCCAAAGATCTAAATTACATCCTAATCCTTTAATTCCTCAGATGAAGAACACTCCCTGGGAAGTTCAGTGGCCTGGAAAATATCAATTCAACAATTTCTGCATCAGGTAAAACAGAGCTTGACATTTGTGCAGAGTGAACACCTCTTTGATCTGCCTTAGTTTATATTGTTTAAATATCCCATTAAAATAAATATATTTCATGGACAGTTTACAATTAAAGTGTATTTTTTTCTAAAAGTTGAGTTTCTAAAAAAAAAAAAACAAAACAAAACCAAAACAAAACAGATAAGGAACCAGAAGGTCTTTATGGTATCTTTTTTGGAATGTTTAAAAGTAGGAAAAAACCAACTGTACCACCAGTAGAATACAAAAATATCCATGTTTGCTGTGTGATCTACAATTACAATTATCAATATTTATTTAAATTAACCAACAATTAATTAATAACTGATAAATATTTGAGATTCTTTTGTTTTCTGAGACCACACCAAGGCACCTGCCTGTCCTCACACACAGTTACCTTCCAGGAGTCTCACAAGCTGCATGAAATATTTTCAACACACAAAATATATTTTGTTGACTTATCACACAAAATATTTTATCAACTCCTCTGGAATAATTTAAAAAATTAAAACAGCTTTTACATGCAATGGCAAATTAGAATCAGAGACTTGTTACCAAATCCAACCATCAACCAGTTCACACTACCCCATGTCCTTAATGCCATGTCCACACATTTTTTAACCCTTCCAAGGATGGAGGTTCCACCACTGCCTCAGGCATTTCTGCAACACTTTAAAACCCTTCCCATGAAGAAATTTTAATTTCCAAACCTCCCCTGGTACAATTTGAGGCCATTTCCCCTCACCCTGCAAATATCAGAGCAGTGCCCAGGAAGGACATGCAGAAAAGTTTCTCAACAACTGTGGAAAAAAAATATAATCGCAAAATTACCCACCCTGAAGAGGCATCTCCCAAAAGGGAGGTGTGGGGTGGACCAGGGGACCAGAAAAGGGGTCAAACAGAAACCAGGCTTCATGAAATCCTGTTTGATTTGACATTGGGATGTAACCCCTGAGCAGTTACTCCTGCTTTACACAAACCTCCTCCCTCTTCTTACAACAATGGGGCCTTCTTGGTTCATTTTACCAAGATGTCCAATGCAAAACTTGTCAAAATGAATTAAGAAATTGCTGTTAATTAGAGTGAACTGTTGGTGACACAGCTGGAAGAACAGATCCTATTTTTATCTTGATATGACACCACAGTTTACCACAGGATTATTTTACTATATTTACTTAATTTTACTATATTTTTTTTTACTAGCTCTTACTTATCCAGACAGTTTGGGAAGACCTGGATTCCAACTGCTTCCATGAATTTCTACACCCTTTATATGCACAATGATCAGTCCCAAAATAAATCAAAATTTTACTCCCGAACAGCTGCAGATAAGCACTGAAAAATTACTTATCTAGATAATGGATTTCAACTCCTTTAGAATGCTTAATTCAAATGAACACACAACACAGGAATGAAATTAAAAGATTTAAAGGAAATAATGCATGTGGAGAATAAAAAGGAAGCTTTGTTCTTGCATCAGAATGTATTAGATCTTGCAATTTGCATATACAAATAATTCAGCCACGTTCACCGGCATTAAAAACACAGCAAGATCAAATTAGAAACGTAAGAAAAGAAAATAACAAGAGCTGAAACTGTATAATACATACATATATTATAAAGATTTGACAAATTAAATACATTTTGGTTATACATAAAAGTTCCAGTAACTTTACATGAAAAATGGGACGAGGGAAACGCAAACATTTCAAAAGACTGAACGCGGGGTGGTCAGGCTCATTTTAAAAGTTTAAAAAATACATAAAAATAGCCTAAAAAACACTGCTAATTACAGTATGCATTCTTCATTAAGGCCCGAGTCAGCCAAGCACTTTTAAGGGATTGCTTTGGGAGCAGGGAATCCATGGCACCCCATGGACTGCGGGATGAGGATGTGGGGAAGCGAACCCAATGCTGAGCTGAGCTGGGACCTCCTGAACACATGAACAGTCCAAGTCACACAGTGACCAAAACCACAGACAGATCAGAAGGACACTTCCAATCCAACTATTTGGCCTTTTAAAGGAATTCCATGCAACACACGGAGATTCAAAGGAAAATTCCAATCCAAGACACTCCCCAGAGCTCCAGCCACCGAGCACACCCAACGACTGCCGAGGGAGCTCTTCGAATTCCACAAAAAAACCTTTATGGAGCTACAGTTGTGAATTCTGAATTATATTTTAGGCATTTTGCTCTTTCCTCCTCGATACCTCAATCTGGTTATCAACTAAAATCCGGGTACCCAGCGAGGATTTGGTGTTCCAGCTGAACTCCATCCTACTCCTGGTTGTGAACCCCAAGGGCAGCTGGAGTTGTGCTGCAGCTCCTGGGGGGCTGTGGGACCCCCACACCCCACCCCTGCTGCACTGAGATTGACCTCATGGACAACTCACCCCGAGGTTTTACCTCAGAGACCCCAAAATCTGCCCGACACACAAATTATTATTGTTCAGATGCTGGCTAAATGGTCAGAAAGATCCTGACATCAGGATCGTAACATGGGAATTCCTTTATTTTCCAACCTTTCAGAGTCTCCCTGCACTGAGACTGAACCTCATGGACAACCCCAGTTTTTACCACAGGGACCCAAAAATTCTGCCCAACAGACAAATTATTATTATTATTATTCAGATGCCCCCTAAATGGTTGGAAAGATCCTGAAATCAGGATCAGAAAATGGGAATTCTTTTGCATTATTTTCCAACCTCTTGGAGTCTCCCTGCACTGAGATTGACCTCATGGACAACTCAACACCACTTTTTACCTCAGGAACCCACAAAATCTGCCCAACAGACAAATTATCAGCATTATTATGCAAATGCTGGCTAAATGGTTGGAAAGATCCTGAAATCAGGATCATACCATGGGAATTCTTTTACATTATTTTCCAACCTTTCAGAGTCTCCCTGCACTGAGATTGACCTCATGGACCACTCAACCCCAAGTTTTTCCCTCAGGGACTCCAAAATCTGACAAATTATTATTCAAATGTGGGCAAAATGGTCAGAAAGATCCTGACATCAGGATCAGAAAATGGGAATTCCTTTGCATTATTCTCCTACCTCTGGGAGTCTCCCTGTGCTACAAATCAGACTGAACCCCCACTGTACCATTTCCAGGCTGAATTTATTGTGGCTCTTTGGATTTGGATGGAATTTCAGGACCATGCCCTTTCCTCAGCTCCACTTGCACTACCCAACCCTGTGGCTTGAGTGTTTCTTCTCATAGAGACTCACGAGCAAGGTTTATTCTTTAAACAATCTCGTTTTTGAGGTGCATAATTTACTGTACAAATAAATACAGGAGTGCAGCCATGGGAAGATGAGAACAGCCAATGGCACTGTGGGAATTGGGTGCTCAGGAATTCCTGTCCCAAACCTTTTCCAGCCAGGCTGGAATGGAAGGAGACCCAGGGACACCTTCCCATCCTTCTGCATTGCTCCAAGGTGCAATGAGATTATTTTGGGATGGGATAAAATAGTGCAAGAACAGCAGGGAAAAGCTCAGTTTAAGCTGCTTGTTTGAAATAAGGCTTTGATGTTGCATGGCCAAAGCCTGGCTGGACGAGACAGAACTGTTGCATATTCATTAATGTAATTAATTACAGATTCACCCCTTTGTGCTCATTAACTCAGAGATGCTTTTGGAAGAGTGGCAAAGTTAAACTTGGTAATTATTCAACATTCGGGTGCCCTGTGATTTTGGGGATTTCTCAGCACCTGGTCAGGGCTGTAATAAAAACTTTTATATTTTCTGTCATCAATTCCAGTCTCAGTAGTACTTTCAGCAAAAATATATCTCTGTACACAACCCTAAACCCCTTATCAAAAGTCCTTTTTTGATAACATTTCTGGGAGGTTAAGAACCTGGAGGAACTTTTGCTACAATACTCAATGTTTCTGGCATTAAACTGCTCATAATTTTTTTTTTCCAGTTTTTACCTCTTAATTATCCTGCTGAGTCAAATCAAGGAATAAGAGTTTGTCTCTTATTTTAAAGAAGTGGGAAATTATGCAGGTGTTTATAGAGAAGAGAAGCTCTCAACTCCATTTCTGGCCTTTCTCTTCAAGTAGACAAGTTCAGGTGCTGCAAAATATACTTTTCAAATATGCAAAATATTCTAAAAATCACATTATTGCCTAAGTTAATTTAAACAATATTTGGGAAAAAAAACAAATTAACAGGGCTTTGAAAGTTCTGTTAATTCAAAAATTCAAATCTGTATTTCTGCTGATTTTATCCTATGGACAGTAAGACTCAAAATCCAACAAAACCTGGAGGCTCTTTAAAACAGCCTGGAAAAATAAATACCTATTTTCCTGGTGAAAAAAGCATGTTTAAACATGTGCACCAAAATTCACTTTTTTTAGGATGAACTGTAAATCACCTGTTAAAAAAAAATCAAGAACTGGGAGATAACGTTGATAAATATTTATGAGTGGCAAAAGAAAAAGGAAAAAAACCCCAATAATTAATTTTTTGTTACTTAGAATAAAGATTTCTATCCCATCTTACAGTGCTATACAGTATAGGAACATTATACTTTGCTTTAGAAGATATTTATATTTAAGAAACAACTTTATACAGCAAATGCAACTTTTAGAGCCAGCACAACGTTGTATTTACAGTTCAGTCAACAATCCAAGTGACATGGAATAAATTAACATAATATACAACTATTTATACAGACAAATTAAAAAATAAGGCAGAATTCTCATTTGAAATTAGCATAATCTGAAAAGATGTCGATGAAATCTTGTACCACTCTGTAGCAGAATTCATACTGTTCCTGGAAAACAAGGAAAAAAGATCAAAATGGGGAAAAATGAGAAAATCTGAATTCTGCAAATCCCAATGATAAATTCAGCATAGCTTAACTGGGAGCAGTAGCTGAGGACTGGTCTGTTCTGATTTCTGTTTATTATTTTAAATAAAAACAAGGGTTCCTCTTTCTTTGGTCAGACACAGGCTGATCACTGCTCTTTGGTTCAGATGATTTCTTGAGCTTTTTTAGAGATGGTTCTTAAACTGAATCACTTCTTAGGCCTGGCTTTTGATTTAAACCCAGCTGCTCACAGCAGAAACTCTTGAGCACTGCCCAGGGAAAATCAGGGAATCATAAAATCCCAGGATGGTTTGGGTTGGAAAGGATCCCAAATCCCACCCAGTGCCACCCCTGCCATGGCAGGGACACCTCCCACTGTCCCAGGTGCTCCAGCCCCAATGTCCAACCTGGCCTTGGGCACTGCCAGGGATCCAGGGGCAGCCACAGCAAATCTGGGAATTCCATCGCAGCCCCTCCCACCCTTCCAGGGAGGAATTCCTTCCCAATATCCCATCCAGCCCTGTTTCAACCTGACCATGGATAACCCAACTGCATTTCTTCATCCCCTTTCTTCCTACCCGTGGGACACAGAAAACATCTCCCTGGAAAATGGGTTTGACATTTAATTGTTTCTAAAGAGGTTTCAAATTGCTGAATGGAAGCTGCTATGGAAATCAAAAATATCAATATTTTTGGATATTCTCAAGTTAAGAAAAGTCTCAAAAAACTTTTTTATGTTTACTCAAATAGGGAAAAGCATCTGGACTAAGCTTCAAATATTAGTTGTAGATGACTTGAAGGAAAACTTCAAAGGTTTTAAACAAGTCAGAGACATTTCCAAGGATTTCCACATCTCTGGGAGTGTCCAAGGCCAGCCTGGACAGGGTTTGGAGCACCCTGGGGTGTCCCTGGTGGGAGGTGTCCCTGCCCATGGCAGGGGTGGGACTGGGATGAGCTTTAAGGTCCTTTCCAACCCAAACCATTCCATGATTCCAATTTATGCCCAGACATTTTAAGGTAAGAAAGAACCACTGATAAACAGCTTGAAGGCCATTTACTTAATAGATTTTATCACCTGCAACACTCAAAATATGTTTAGTTTAACTGCCTCAAGTTCCTAAAAGACAGACTATTCAACCAAGCTGTATTTTTAGACAAGCCCTAAAAACCCCTAAAAACCCTGATTATGCCTTGTACACACACACCCACCATGCATCATTTATGCCAACCTGCCAAAAACTGATGCCAACCTCCCTTTATTCTCCTCTCCCAAGAACATTTCCATGCAGAAGTCCCTTCCCAAGCCCTGCTAAATGCCATACCAGTGTTTGCACCATGTGTGGCCTCTGCAGCCTCAGGCTCTTGACAGCCTGGAACACGTCCAGGAGCCCCTCAGCCTTCACCCGCTCCAGGATGTTGCTCAGGGCTATGAAGGTTCCCGTCCTCCCTGCTCCAGCACTGCAATGCAAACACATCTGTTGGGCATGAGCTGCGATAAAAATGGGAAAAGAGGAATTCCAGGGGCATGGAATAGCCAGTGTAGCTGTTGGTGTGCCTGGGTTTGGCCCCAAACTGCCACAACGAGCCTGGGTAGGTTGTCTGGTGAGGAACAGCCTTTCCTGGAGTCTCAGGCAGGTTTCAGCCACAAGGTACTAGGATGCAAGCAGTGCCTAGAATCTAGGCTTTTATCTAGGCTAGAATCTAATCTTTTGTGATCTTCTTCGCTTGCAAAGTACCTTCTTGGCCAGCAGAGAAAAGATCAGGAAGTGCCACAGAGGGAGTCCCACAGAATCTTTATTTCTTCTGTGCAGGGGGTCCAGGGCAGCAAATGCACTGGGTGGGGTACTAAGGGGGCTTTTGTAGGGTCAGGGTGTCTTGGAAATGGACCAGTAATATCAGGGATTCTGGAGTTAGCCAAGTACTAGGGATTTTAGGTTAAAATGAACCAGTTACTAGAGGGGTTGAAAAGGGACCAATTAAATCACTAAAAGATAAAGCGGGGCTTTGCAAAGGAGGCAATATTTCTAGTATTAATCATTCTAAGTAAACAACTTATCTAAGGAGTGATTCTCCAGGGGGCCCTCTCTCTCTCGGGTCTCTGCTCCCCCCACAAGCCAGGCTGGGGTGCAGAGGGGGCTTGTGGGAGGCCAGAACATTCC
>VZTT01069898.1:0-24012 GCA_013400855.1 Buphagus erythrorhynchus
CCTCCCTCTTTAATTCCCCCCACCTGTTTCCTTTTTCCCCCTCCCCTCCCCACTGTCACTATGGAGATTGTGTCCATGGAAACAGCTGGTTCAGACTCCTTGGTCAGATTCTGTGATGTCATCAGTCTTGAGTGTGATGTAAGAATTTATGAAGGAAGTGCTGGCATTGGCAGGCACGTCGAGAGGGGGCATGGCTGCACAGTGGGAGAGATTCCATTCAGTCACGAATGTCCACCGCTTTTTATCTCAACAGCCTAACCTGAAAAACAAAGTCAAAATAATATTGGAATGGTTCCTTCCCTCCATTTGCAAACAGGCCCCTCAGGCTTTGGACAAACCCACTCTGCAGCCTACCACAGCACCAACACCAAGAGCTCTTCAGCTTTGTGGACTAAAAACAGATATACACAATGGCGAGTAGTTCATAAAAGCTAATCCATGTGATAAAAAGTCTTAGTTTAACAACCAGTAAAAAAAAAATTAAACAAGCCCAGTTCTGAAGGTCTGGGATGACAGGATGATCCGTGCCACCATGGCACAGCACTCTTAGAGAATCTCCACCTGCAGCAGCCAGGCAGGAGCTCACTCACCTCATGTCCACTCCTCACACTGACCGTGAGAATGGGAAACAGAGGGGCCAAGCATGCCCCAGCAGGGTGACAGCTGCTGGGACGCCATGAAGGACTGCACTCAAATGTTTCCCTATGGGTCACCTTGCCACCATCCAATGGTGGTTTACAGTGAGTATGGAGCAGATAGTGAAACTAGTATCAAAATTACAGGAGTCCAGGAACCAAACCTGGGAAATGGCCAGATTTCACCAGCTAAAGGTAAAGCTGTGTGTGGTTAAACTAATTGAAGGGCAGGTGATATTTATTTCTGATGCTTTTTTGGTCTGATTTTCATATTATGGAGACAGTTAATGGAAGGACTAAGCTTGTGGTGTCTTTCAAGAGAAACGTGGAAATGTCCAAGTGCTTGGCACATGTTCTCCCTGTCCAGAAATTCGCTGAGGTGAGAAAACCTCAGGAGTTTGCTAAGTTGGTGGAGGCTAAGTTCAAAAGAGACACTACAAAGTTAAAATTTAATTTCTCTAAGTTATAGTTCTCATTCTTAATCTGCATAGAGAGAAAGCAAAGCTTGAAATAATGTATTCCTTTCTTCCCATTTCCCATAACATAAGTGAGCCTAACAGCAAGTTATTTATTTAGTAAATTACTTACTTTGATATGACTTAGATAAATCCCTTCCTACCAGCTAGTGAGCTTGGGAAAAGCAAAAAAAACTTGCACAATAAGTGATGCATATGGAAAGCAGTTAACGGAATTAGAGGTGTGCCTGGGAGCAAAGTAACACCCATGTGTAGCCATAGGCCCAGAAAAACCTCTTGTGAGAGTTTTTCCAGTCCGAGTTTTCTCAGGCTTAGCTAGGGTTCTTTCCCAAAGCTTAGCCACTTTATCTAATGTAAATATAACAGAAGAATTAATAACATGATTAACACACCTGTTGGTACGTGTGAGAAGCATGGGAAAGTGTGTCACTCTCTCTGCACTCTGACAGCTTTATCCTGTCTTTGGAGTTGCAGGAGACTGTATTTAAGCAATGTGTTTTAGAATAAACTTGTCTTTCTCTCTCTTTCCTACCATGAGAGGGACCATGTAGCTTTGTGTCTTATTTCTGCCACTTCTAAAGGGTTAAATCCATAACCCAGCAGCTACACCCATGTTCGTTTGTAGCTGGCAATTAAACTGCAGGAACCCTAACTAAGTGTGATGCAGAAGTCAATGCTGCTCTGATCATCAGCACACCAATTAGATAACATCCCAGCAAGTCCAACTCTTGGCTGCAAATATCCCCCATCCAGGGGTGCCAGGCTGAGTGAGTAAAGAGTCAGGCAAGAACATACAAAAACCAGACGAGCACCAGCTGAAGAGGAAAGGGGGAGGTTCCTAGAGAGTTCAGGCAGCTGCCCTTTGTGGTTTCATTATTGCACAGCTTCGAGCCCCCGCTGAAGGAATGTCAAGGCCGTGTTGCTGCCTCTGGCTCCTGTACAACTGCAGCTTGCCCGCCTGGAACTGGTCCAGAGCATTAGGCACTGGCTCAGGGAAGAAACAGGCTCAACACAGAGAGAGATAGTCCTGCCTCGTTCCTGGATAAGATCCAGAGCACCAGACTTGCTCTCACAGTCACTCTCCAGATCTGGACTTGATCCAAATGTTCTAGAGGCAACTGGCTCAGGGAGAGAGAAGCAACAAAGACAGAATACACTGACTCGCCTGGATGTTATCCAACATGCAGGATTTTTCTTAACTTGCTAGGCCTGGGAGTGAACCAGGACTAAAACAGCCCAATAATCTCACAATTGAGTATCCACTGTATCTTACACTAAGGCCAGCAGAAGTGCAGTTCCAGTACTACCTGGACCGCTACAGAATTCCCCTGAAGTTCTTTAATTACCACAGTAACACAACAAAAAATATTTTTTGTTAGAATTGGATCTTTTAGATTTGCATGGCTTTTATTTTGGAATGCAAGATCAGGCTGGAATTGGGGAACCTAAGTTTTAAGACATTCTGAACATTGAAAGGGGGGGGCTAAATAGGACCTTCTGGTAAGAACTACTTAAGGCAAAAGTGGATTTGGAAAGAAATGATGCCTTAGAGAGCTCTCTAGAGCATACAGTGAATACAGTGCAGAGACTCCACAGCCTGCAAGGTCTTAAGTCAAGACATTCCTATGATATATAAAAAAAGAACTAGCACTGGAAAATAATGCAGGAAAAAAACTGTAAAGGTCTGTGGGACATAGTAATGTTTACCAATACCTTAAAGGAATGGCCCAAAAATCACCAGACTTCCCTAGTGTTAAACAGCCAGAAGAGGCACCTTGGCTGTGGGACTCTCATCCTGCTTTAACATTATGAATTACATTGCCTGTTACACTTTAAGGAAAAGAGAAAAGCTTAAAGGAATCCCAGTGACCTTTACACAGAAGGAGAAAGCTACTCAAACACTAAATACTGTTAAATACTGTTTACATGGTAACTGTTAAAACAACACTCCAAAGCCAAGAATGAATGCTATTAAAAATGAAAAGTCACAGAACACAGCAGAGCTAAACCAAGTCAGCAGTCAGTCTACAAAAAGTGTTTATATGGGACACTACCTGTCTTCTGCTACTGCACCAAAACCCCACAATCTTCCAATTAATCTCTCATCCTTCACAAAAAACACCATTAGAAGTACTTCACAATTACTTCACTTGAAAAACAGGAAAGATTTTAAGTTATGAGAGGTGCCAGGGAAGCAAGATAATGGCAATGAGGGAAGGGGATTACCATCAGCAGTTCCAAGGACTGACATGAAAGAGCAACTTCCCCTGCATGATTGCAAGAAAAAAGAAGCAAATAGCTTGAGTAAGAAATGCAACTGAGTAGTGAAATGAAGGCAAGGAACCTTCTTGAGCTGCAGTTTCATGGAAAGGGTGCCAACAAGTATTAATTTGAAACCAAACACTTATTTCGTTTCAATCCACCCTGCTGCCTTTGAACTGCAATGCACTTGCAATTGAATAGTAAGAAATCCCAACCTCATCCCATTTCCTGGGTGCTAACTCCCACCTCAGTGCTACTCCCTCCTTGTGCCAGTGTATTTTCCCAGCCACACAGTGTATCAGACTAGGAAAATGACCCAACTCTGATGCTAACACGCCAAAAAGCTGTTTCAGACAAATTGAATTCCCCACCAAATTCACACCTGGCTGTATGAATGCTGGGCCTAGACAAAGGAGGAGGCAGGAAGGAAGTGCAGTGAGGAACTTGGGGCACTTTATGAAGTTATGGAATTGTGAGCACTTCTGGATATAGTTCTATCTTCTATGCCCCATGTCTGTTTTCAAAATAGAGAAAAAAGCTGGGCTAAAAGAAACACAGTGGCCTCCTGCTAAGACTAATTTACTTATCCCTGGATTTATTTGCATTTCCAGAAAATGGGAATCCTAGATAACAATAATCCTGAACTCATCAATATTATTTATTCCTTACATATAGAATTTTAGATACTTTGACTTTATTTATACAAAAGCTTACTATTAACTACTGTGAGACTCACAGAAAAAACCCTTCAGATCCTTAAGGACATGATACAAAAGATTTCTGCCACTGGTTTAGCTGAGAGAGAAATCAGGCAGTTTTAACAGCTAACAAGCTTTGCCTTTTACTGTTTAACAGAAGGAACTGCTGCAGAAATACAAAAAACTGAACAGGATGGTAGCAGAAAAAAAAAATTACAGATTTTCTGAATATACACAAAAGCATCTTGATTTCTCACAGAAATGGGGAAGGCACTGGATGTAAGGCAGCAGGTGGAACTGGAAGCTGTCCCCCACTCACCTGTGCTTGCTTTTATATCCATTCCCAGGAGTACACTTCCCCCCTCACCCCCGCTCCGACTGCTCTGTGCTGAGGCTGCCTTTCACCATCTTGTTCTGCAAGGAGGGAAGAGAGCAAGGAAGGAGGGGCTGACGAACCAGCAAGCCAAACAGAGGAGGAAAAAGAAAATGAGGGAGAAACAGAAGACAGGGGTAGGGAAAGGGAACATACAGAAAGTGAGAGAGAGAGAGAGAGAGAGAGAGAGAGAGAGAAAGAGAAGTCAGTATTGGAGCCAGAAATAGACTTTTCAGACAGAGTTTTCCCCAAGACAAAAAAAAGGTAATTCCACAAAAGTCGAGTCTGAGATATGAAAGCCTGGTTAATTTTAAGAAACACAGAATTTAACACAGAAAGGTAGAACAAGCTTAGAAGCATCACTTTAAAATTGCCCAAACAGATGGCTTCAGACAATCTAAGATGGCTGAGCCACCAAAAGGTGAGGTATCCCATCCCCTTTATAGCCTCTCCACGGCTCAGCATCCTCATCAGGTCTGTTGCAACCTCACTTGTTGTGATGCAGACAGAAGCTGGTTGGATCTGTGAGAGGAACACTTCAAAAAATGATCGTTTTCAGACAGCATTTTCCCTGTGATAAAAGCTGATATTTTGCATAAGTAGCACATTCAGGACATGGATGGTTGAAGCATCAATCCTGACAGAAGGAAATGGAAAAGCTCACTGGGGAGCATATGGAAAGGCAGGACAGGTCCCTCTGGACTTAGCTTGCTTATGCCTTAAGTGTCAAGCACAGTTAATGAGGCAAGAAGCACCTTTGCTCTCCAGGAGCCCTTACTGTGATGAAGTGTATTTACCGGTGTGAGGCACAGGCTGCTAAAGGGTAAGAGGCCCTGTACTGGGGGACTTAATGCTGGAGATTTATAAAGTTAGCTCTTCCACCCATTAGCTACAGAACAGCAGAGTGAGCTATGAGACAGTTACTAATTCGCTAATAGTGCTAAGCTGGTGTTACCTAAAAGCATCGCTTTCAACAGACTAATTGAAAGTCTTTCTTCCTCTCAATTGCTCATACTCATATTATGCAAAAAAAATTGATGCAATTTGTTCTCCAATCATTCTAGAGCAATGGTTTTAAGCCTTTCTGTTCCTGCATTGTCACTGACTGGAATTCCCCTTTCCAGCCACTACAATGGAAGGAGCAGAGTGAGCTTATACTTTGCCCTGCAGAAGGATTGGGAACAAACCAGTAATGATTAGTGAAACATGCAGTGAGGGCAGATAAAGAAAGCAAAGAAAACTCTACTTGTCTTCAAACAAATTATTTGTGTCTTTACTAAGCAAAAGTCAACAAACTTCAGTGTCAAAGAGAGGCTGCTGGTGTTGAATTTTTGTTTTTGACACAATGAAGAAAGTAATCTGCAGTGGAATAGTTCTGAATAGAATTCAAAATTTTATTGCCTCATGAAGGACCATCATGAACTTAATTGGTAGATGTCCCCCTCCCATCCTGCAAGATTACTTTAGAAATCCGTGTGCCTTCTCAGAATTCTCTCTGGAAAGCTGGATTCTTTGCCTGAATCTATACCAACTCTTTACTTTCATGGTTTGAGCACCATCACTTCAAAGTGCTCACGCAGTGCAGAAGTGACCCAAACCATCTATGTAACACTGTATTTCCCTGAAATACTTCAGGCAACAGGCAGCAAAAATAAAACAGCCTTCAAATACACAACCCTTTGTCATGGTTTAACCCCAGCAGACAACTAAGTAACAAGAAGAAAATAACTATCCCACCCAAAACCAGGACATGCTCCAATTATCTTTAGTCAAGTATCCAAAATTGAGCAGAGGGTGGCACTTAGGCAGTTACCTTACACAATAAGGGGAGCTCATCCTTCCTGGTTGTATTTGGCAAGATCTGCAGGTTCTTGTAGCATTAATGCATTAAATTAAGACTGCTGTACACTGTCAACATTATTCCACAGTTGTGCAGAATAATTTATTTTCTTCTATATAATGAAAAGGAGGCCAATTCTGGATAAGAGCCTGAATGTGCACTGAATCTTCCAGCGCATTTTAAATACGTGTGTATAAATACATTGCTTTGTGGTAGAACATCCAGAAAGGAACATGAGGCTAATTCCCGTGTGTTTACAAAAGACAGATTAAGAATAATCTGTGAAAACAAAAGACCACCAGATGTCAGTCTAATTCTAGGCAGGGATCTGCAGACAAGAACTAGATGGAGACTAATCCCTGCTAGAAAGCAACACAATTCTTCCCTATTATCATTTCCTTTTCATCCAGACTCCTGCCCAATTCCTGTTGTATTCATCTGGCAACAAGAACAGCTGTTTTTCTGGATACTTTCTGACCATTTAAAACTGGAAGACTGGTATCCACAGGCATGTATCCTCCATGAAGGGCTGGGAAGGGTATTCCCCAGCACTGTATCCCATTACTTATGGTTACAAGAGAGTATGTACTGTCTACCTTGTGTCCTCTTTCCATACAGACAGCTCTTTGCACCATTGTGTTTGTAGGCTCCGGGGACAATTATTAAGGATGCCTAGACCCTGGGCAGAAGCAGCATAGGGGTCTTCTCACAAACCAAAGATGTACAGAACAACCCCACAGATCCACTGAAGGCTGAGTTGCTGGACTCAGTCCAATTACTACTGGTAAACTAGAACAAGATGTTTCCAAAAACCAGGAGAACTTTTTCATAAAGTCATTTTTGTTCTTTCTTTCATCCTCAGTAAATCCAAAGAGAAAACCCAACAGTTCAATACAACATTCAAACAGGAATAGCAAGCAACACACTGATTCCATCACAGACTGCAGTAAATGAAGCTGAGCTTTCTGAAGTCATCAGGATCTAAAGAAGCACTGAGCAGATGGAACAAAAATTTTATCTTCTTAAACTTGGTATTATTCTAGAGTTGATGTTTGCCCCCACATATACCACAAGCATATATCAGAGAATAACTGAACTAAAAGCATCTCTGACTACAGACATTATCCAGGTAATAAAATTACTAATCCAAATTTAGAAACCAGAAGAGGGCAGCAAAAAACCCAGGTCTAATCCAGGAGAGGATTCTTACCTTGTGCTTGGGGCACCTCACTGAGAAATTCTCTTCGTTTAGTAAACAATCTAAAGGAGGAGAAGACAGCAATATATTATTTTTAAAATTAAAACCAACTTGAATAATACATCACATATGTTAATCTTGCCTCACAGGTATACATTTTTCATTCAAAGATCTCTTATAGGAACACTTTGTTTTTAGCAGGTTCAGTCCTTCTACCCTCAAAGTTTTAGCAAACAAAATGACTGAACACCCCAAGAGACAATGTTGCTTGGATTACCATGCAACCCCGGTTTTCCCAATGATCTGTGTACAGTAAGAATGACAACAGCAAGTCTACAAATCCTGTATCCCAACCCCCTTCAGCTATTCCAGCCTTCTTTGCTTTAGCACAAGGAAGATGGACACATTCATCCAATCTGAACAGACAATCCCTGCACTTCATAGTACAAATGCTGCCTTTCATCCTTACCCCAAGGACCTGCCAGCATCAGGGGGAGAAGGTGTGTGTGTCTGTAGGTATGGGTGTATACAGTTAATTTGCAATCCCAAATCCTGGTGATAAGTTTACACTGTGACACTATGTTTGGCAGTCTAGTCATTCATGCTGCTCTGAGATCTGCTTCCACAAATCATATATGTGAAGCTTCTGTGATCTAAAAAATGGTTTAGTTAATTATTTGAACCTATCATATGAGGCGAGGCACCTATGTGGAACTGCTTATTTAGGAACAAATTAAGCAATACTGCCATTTGAAGAGCACTTATTTAGCAGCACTGCCAGAGTACGGATTGCTTCTCCTCGCATTCCCCCCTCCCAGACTATGCCTCTAAGTGATGCAAATCGGCAGCTCCCGAACTTCAGCCACAGGAAAAAGCAGCACTCCCCTCAGAGCACTCAGCTGCCTCCCCTGGGCACCCTGAAGTGCAGGGTCACCTCTCAACCTGCCCAAACGCCTGGCACCGCTCTGTTCCAATTGCCTCTTGCATCGGAGGCTGACCCAAGGCTGTCACCTCATGAGCAGGACCCAGCACCCATCCCCACCTGAGCACAACTGACCAGTGCTGCCCTGGAGAATTCAGCAAGGTGCTTATGATCTCCTGCCTGCTCCAACACACCCCAAGAGCTCACAAGTAGAGAAGTGCAATGGTAACTAAGATGTGCTAATTTAAAACGCTCTTAAGTATGTAGCATAACCAGTGCTACCTGCTGTTCCAATCTGCTGGAAGAATTTAACAGACAGCAGGAGACTGGAACTAAAGCTTGAGGGAAGAGCTTTCTAGATACCCAAGCTTTGGCAGAGCATCCCTCTGCTACGGAATGCTTAATGTTTCAACATGAATGCCTCTGGCCTGAATCAAAGGGAAACAGCATGCAAGAGGCTAAGTTAGTTGAGAGATTTTAGCAAAGGGAAGTAAAACCCTTAATCCTGCCACAGATAATTTCAAATGCAGCATTAGCAAATCGCAGGAAATAAATAAAATGTCTTCTCATTATAAGGACAGGAATCATACATTTAGACTACAGCATGAATTATCACTGCATAATACAGCAATCATCAAAAATATACAGAGCAATCATCAAAAACATACACAGTATGTTAGAACAGAATGGAGTTTTCTTCTTTGTTGGAAGCCCAACATCGGTAATGAATGCAGTTCTTTAGCTAGTACATCGGAAAGGAAGATTGTCCAAGGATCAGGAAGAAGTGCCAGAAACCTTGTATTTAATGCCTGATCTGTGTATGGAGCTCGATTTCTTACTAAGGTCAGCATTTTTGTTGCAAATACTAATAGCAGATCCAATTAATAGCACTTTTTAGTTTTTGTTAAAGGACTACTATGAAAAATGTCATCAGCACACTGTAGAAAATCGGCTGAATACCAATAAGGCAGAAATTGTTCATCATTACAAAGCTGGCCTGGATTTTGGTTAGCAGTTCCAAGTATTTTATATAACAGATTACGATTTGTCATGAAGTCAGCAGACGCAGAGCTATGATCAGCTCATTGTGGCAGAAAGGGAAAAGAACTGAGACTTGTCCTTGTTTCCACAGATTTTTCTCCATAAAGTAGTCAGGGAAAACCTAAAACACTTTTAATAGAAGCAATTATTCTTCTGTAAGCTTCATACTTTTGTCTCACCCTCTGTGTTCTGCCTGTTACTCATCTTTAATGATACTTGTGAAGACATAGGATTTCTGTTCTCTGAAAATTCATTTTATTTTGCTGTTAATCTTTTCCTAATTTACAGTCAAAAATCTTCTGTAAGTGGAACTGCCTGCGATATATGTTGTAGGGACAAGCACGCTGCAACCATCAGGATCTGACTCCAGGTGGGGAGGAACAAGTGGAGGGAGAGGATATAAAATTTCAGAAAACAAAGATCCTGTTTCCATGGAGACATCCCTAAGACTAAGTTATCTTGAGACATCAGAGGCTCTTCATAAATTTGGACAGATGAAAGCCAAACACAGACAATGTTAACCACAGTCATTTCCATACAAAAATTACTTAAGTGGCACTACTGATCTTGATTTTTATGTAAATGGACAAGAAATGTTCAGCTCTCTTACACCCTATATTGCCAAAGACTATTTTCTATGAAAGGAAATTAAAAGACAGCCTGAATTAGGCTATATAAAAGCATCCATATGTAGAAACTGGCAACTTACAAAGCCACATGCGTTGCACAGCACTCAGTTAGCAACAGCAGGGCAAGGCCTGGCTCCTCACCCAGGTGGGATTGGACACCGACCATTGGCACAGAAGCCGGAGCCCAGGTCCCACCCCAGGGCTGCCTTCAGTGCTGCAAGGAACTAAAGCCATTGGACATATTCCAGCCTCCAGCCCTTTCCCAAAAGCATAGGCACAGTAAGTGACAGGGACCAACTTCTAACCCACACGGACACAAAGGCAGAAATGCTTCAGCTCACACTGCAACTGCTTCGGAACACAACACAGGTACTTCACCTCAACTAAGGCATGGTCACGTCCAGGAATTCAGACAAACCAAGTATGTATGACTCAACATACCTAAAAAATACTCTAGCAAGTGTTTTCTGTTTGGCTTTATTTCTTTGAGATACAAAACTAGTCATACATATTCCAAAAGCCTGAAAGCCCTTGTAAATGTTAACACAAACTTCTGAGGATTCAGAACAGATCTGTGACAGATCCTAAATAAAGCAAGGTGGCACCATCCTTCAAAGCAGGATGGTTGACTTCAAAATGGAACTACCACTAAGCTCAAGGAAGCTGAGAAGCACCTGTACAGTTTTACTACAGGAAGACAGCAGAACTGCAAAACCAATAAAAAGGGTTTACAGGCAGACAGCAGGCTGAGCAAAGAGAAAATAATGTTGATTTGTTTCTCAAGGAAGCCTACCTTTTCTGCTTGGGCATAAATGAAAATCAGGTCTTATGACATATAGCTTGCTTATTTCTTTTACAAAGATTTATTGGAAGAGTGTCCATAGATTAAGACAGCTTGATTATACCCACAGATAAAACCAACTGCAAACAAGGTCTTTTACTGTCACACTATCAGGCTGAAATTTTGAATGCTGAGAATCTACTTCAACCTGGGGCTCTTTTATTTGTTTTGGTTGAAAACTTCAGCGGAAACAGCCCAACGATTTCCTTAAAACTCTTTCTTGGAAAAAAGTTATTCTGCCCATGTTAAACATCCCAGGATTTCTTTCTCTGAAGAACTCTACAATATCCTGATTTTCAGTGGGACCTGGATTTTAGCTAAGGCATGCTCTTGCCAGCTACCACAAAACCAGCAAACAGAACTCCTTGAAAGGCAATATGGGGATTTTCATGTGCACATCCTCAGAAGATTCTTATTAGATTTTAGTATCTAGGTCCTTTTAAAAAATTCTACCAAATATACTTCTATTTGGGGGGTGATCAGGCCTTTCCTGTAAATGAACCTTTGCCCTCATATTCAGGCACCAGACCTAAAAGCAGTGAAGCTGTCAGGGGACATTTCTAAGACTGAAGCAAAAGAAGAATGTGGCCATTTCAGAAATGCAAAATGGGAAGCACTAGTCCAGCAGGCAGAAGTGAAAACAGTACTGAGAAAGGCAATCAAGATACAGAAAGAATGAAGGCTAGCAGGAGGGAGACCAGTGCTACTAGAAGTCAGGAGCAAGGAATTAAGGATGACTGCCAGCAGAAGGCTAAGACAAAGAACTGATTGGAACAAGGCATAGAAAGGTGAAACAGAAAATATAAAGGACAATATATGAGAACAAACCAGGACTAGTGGGGTGAGGTGTGACAAGAAGCTGAGTTAGGAGAACCAAATGGCAGTAACAAAGTCCAGAGAGGATAAAAAAACTAGAAACAAGAAAGGAGAAGAGGAGGTGAAGTAAGAGCAGAGACGAGGAAGCCAGAGTGAGAGCTAGAAAACTGGACAAAGGAAAAGTCAGAAAGAGTTAGGGGGAATTGGGTCTTACAAAAAGACTGGAATAAGAAATTTGTAAAAAGGAGCCTGAGACCAGTTAGATAAAAGGCCTGTGGCTGGTATGAGAAGCCAGAGAGGAGAACATATCAGACATACAGACGAAAAGAAGAAACAGATAGGAAAATGTGTTAAAAAAAGCACCAATGGAGTCTTTTGTTCTCACTAAACCATACTCTTCCTGGAGTGAAACCAGAGACTCACCAGTTTTACCAACTCCTCCGCTATTTTTTAAATATGTTTGTGAAACTCACAGTCCAAGTATCCCATCTCCATGCAGCTCTTGCAATTTATTACTGCTGTATTACTCAAAGGAGGGAAATTAGCTTGGAATTGTGCACTCTGACAGATGGCCACATGACAACATGATGTCTCATAACAAAATTAAAAGAAAATGAAGTAAGTGTAGCTTTGGAACTTGAACACAAAAAGCTACTCTAAAAAAATCTCACAGGTTGCAAAGTCAAGACAAAAGTGAAAAAAAGCCAAATTTAATCCAACCCAGGTCTACATATTATATAGGAGATAGGTTACATTTAAAATGGACTGAACAGTACGATTATATACTGGTTTTTGTACATGATGCTGCCTCTTCCATACATGACACAGAACTGCTTTTGGGAATCAGTCATGATTGTTAGTATGTTTCTCATTTTGGAGGATCCTGTATTTGCTGAAGTTGAGTAGAGTTAATGAGTGGAGTAGAGTTAATATATCTGAAGAAAAAGGACAGTATATGAATTTTGATATCTGAATTTAGAACCCAGAAAATACTCCATACTGTATCTAGTAAAACATGAATTTAAATTAAGCCCTCAAATTATTTGGAACATTCACTATAACTTATTTTTGTTTTTTCATGGTATTGAAAAGGGCAGGTCACAAGCCAGAAACAAATACATACTAAACATAACATGCATGTGAATCTGATAGGTGATCGTGTGTCTCAAACACACCATACAAAACCAAGCTTATTAACGTTCATGAAACTCTCAGGCATGACAAGAGATGAAAATCATAGGAAATTTCCCAGTTCTACTTTCAGAACCAAGAAGGAATCATCTGCAGTGAGTATGACACAGATCTAGCAAGGACAACATATGCTCATGAATGAGTACCCTTCCATCCTACAGGCTGAGGTAGGGACTTATGAAAAGAGGTATCAGCCTTTAATTAGGTGATTACTATAAGATAGATTCATAAAAGACCAAAATTACACTTACATGGACACCCTTATTTCTGGTATTTGAGTATGTGATTTTTGCAACCTGAATAATCTTTCTGTCATGTAAAGTCAAGGATTCTCTCTACTAGCGGTACTGTGGTTCTAGAATATTCCACTGCAATATTAATTTAATAATAACATTTCTATTAGAATAAAATGCAGATCTCCATGAGGGTGGGACTTCACAGTGAGAGGTGCAATGCAGTCATTCAGAAATGAGCATTCCTACTTCAAATACTGTAAAATTTGGAAAAACAGCATAAAATGAGTGGTAAAGAAGTGGGTAGCTGTGGAATTGGAATAACAAACAGGAAGCTTGCAATTATTTTCCAGTCTAGAGTTGTAATCTCAAATCCTTTCCTGCTTGTTATCAGACGAAGTTTTGTATGACAGGAGAAGTGAGTTGCAGGGGACTGGAAAAGTGGGGTATTATTTACTCTGAGGTTGGATTTCTTTTTACCCAAGAACAAAGTTTATCTCCATGAAAAACTGTCATCATTGCACAAAACCCATCAAACTCACAAGCCCAGGCTCATAGCTGGAAATAGTATCATACAAACAATTAGCTTGTCCAATGATGAAAATTGGACCTACTCAAGGGACTGGCTGAATTGTTTCTTAGGAGGAAGAAGGAAGGTTGTGCTGCAAATGGTACTGATGATTCTACAAACACAAACACTTGAAATCACTACTAGGACCACGCATAGGAGTGTAACCCTGGAAGAAGAAACCCCTTGCTGCTTACTTACATCCTTTTAACAAAGGGTTTATATTTTTGGCAAGGAAAGAGTGATCAGTTCCCATACTGCAGCCAGATTTCAGTCACTGTAGCTGCACTCCCCCAAATCAGGCTTTTTCCTGCTCTTTCAGGCAGATTCCTTTTCATTACAAGCTCCATCTTGTCCCAACGTGTTACTGAACGCTGCTTATCTCATGCCGTTTCTTGCCATTTTCATTACTTTATCTTCACAGTAGGAGAAAAACTGAGAGGGAGGAATTTGTAAACTACCTCAGAATTATTTAGTGTCGTATGATTTGAGTAATTATGGAATACAGTTATCATTTGTTCCTACCTGCATCGATGGCACATGGGTAATGGTATCGGAAGGAGCAGCCTTTGTTGTAGCAGCCTAAGGTGGCTCCCGGTTCCTGGCAATGGGAACATTTCTGAAAGGGAAACCAAAAAAACAGTAATGAAGATTGCAGTAATTTTTCTGAATACTTGTATGTTCCTGGGAATTTTACCAACCACATTCCAGCACAATTTTTTTGACAAATCATGTTAAATTCTATCTTTCTACACCATACAAATAAAGGCCTTTCAAACAGGCAACAACATAAGCTCTTTCCAATTATCAACTTTTCAGCTGTGCTAACCAGGCAAGAGATACAAATGTTTAGCCATTCAGAAAGAATTTGAAATACCCCTCAAATCTGTTTTACTGGCCTGTGTTTCAGTACCTGACAATGACATCACTATTAAAATAGGAGGAGAAAGTGTTTTTGAATCTACAACAGCTTAAAAAGGAGAATTAGCATGACAAATAATGATTTAGAAGACACCACCATAAAAGTAATTTGGTTACATCATTCCCATTAGCACTAGCAGTTGAAGATCGTGGCCAAGTTGAGTAGTTTTTCACAGGTGATCAAAAAGGGTTTATTTGGAGCAGGAGAAGATGCCATCATGGGAAAACATCTCATCATCACAGAAATGGCACATGTCCAAAAGAAGTACTTGCAGCTGAACAAGGATGCTTATATAATTATTGTCAAAGTAGCTCAGACTCATCTGATGACCACGTTCAATTTTCATTAGTTAAATCCTATTAGCTCAACTAGTCAATGACACATTTGACCATAATATCAGACCACTGTGAAAGCAGAAAGAATGTCTCACCTGTTTACTTTGTCCTGAATAACTTAAGAAATGACTAATGAAGTAATTCTAGAGCACATCTCATTCAGACAGCCATTTTATTTCTTGAATGTATACACTAAGTGATTTTTTTTAACTAATCTGATTCTGGTGAAAGCTGATTTCTGACGGGTTGACATTTTTCTCTTAAAAAAAGATATAGCCATACCTGGTAGAACTCACCAAATGCTAGAAGACTGCTACTATTTAAAAATTAAAAAGTGAATTAACTACTGGCAGAAAACAAAGAGAGGCACTACCATAATCTTTGAGTCATACTTTAAAAACATAGGAATTTTGTTTATTCTGCTAAATACAACCAACACCATAATAAATAAAGGAACACCATAATAAGGCCTCATATAATTGGTACAATTCACCTTGAATTCAGTCTGTGAGAAGTTGCCTTTAGTCCCTGCCTGCACAGAGAGAATGACATGATGTAAAATCACTGCTGGTACTGGAAAAGCTGGTGTCAAACTACACTGCTCTACTGTTGCCACCAGCGAGCTCCACCTGTACTGCACACAAGCAGCTGTGCTCAAGCCAGCAGCACACCTGGCACCGGACACGAGCACGGCTTTCCCACCATACGGGGATGCTCCTCTGCCAACACGGCCACATCCCCTGGACCACACAGCTTCAATCCCTGATCAGCACACACGCTGCAGTGGAGATCTGCACAACAGACATGGTCAAAGCTAACAGCCACAGCAAAGTTCCTCACTCTGCAGAATAAACAGGGGGTTGATTACAGTATTTCCAAACCCTCTATGAATATCTGACAGTTTTTTATCTTCTTTCTATTCTGTGCTATGCAGAGATGACTATAGTTTGTATTTAAATGCCTGAAAGAAGATGAAAGCAGAACTAGCTCCAACCATAAACCAGGGGGCCCTCTTCAAATCAAAGCAGATGCAACTAGCAAAAAAGCTTGTGAGACGTCAGTTCTCGTGACATCTACAACTGCAGTTTTGAGTAACACCTTCTCTTTTAAGAGTTTGCCAAAGCATCCCAAGCCTGATCTTCAGTGCTTCCTACTAAATCATGTCTATCGTCTAAGCACAACAAACTACTGCAGTATTTATGATGCAAGGGAAGTGTCCCTGAGGCCTAGAAAGAGAGACACAAGCAGTTTATTATTGCCTGTCAGAACATGAATGCAAGTTTCCAAAGAGGAAAAAAAAAGGCTAAACCAATATTGAAATGTGCACCAAAATATACGGACCACTAGCCAAACTGCAATGTAATTCACTCTCCCATGGGAGTAAAACCAAACTTCATCCACAGAAAATGTCTTTTCCTGGCTCTGAAGTCAACTCTAGAAGGATATTATGTACTGGCAATAGTCCCAGATTCACCTATGCCAAGTACTCACAAAGTGCAGCTTGAGAAGTTCTGAAACAGAGCTCTGTACCTGTGTACTTTATTCTTGCTTTTAGATGTGGCTGACTGGGATTAATTATTGTAACAGGACAGAACCCAAATTGACTATTCTTTTTGAATGCAGATATGAATTTCTAGTCTTGTTCCTCAGAGGCTTCTGCCCTTCCCACTTTATCTCATCTTTTACGTACCATCACACTGTTGCAACAGAAGGTCATTCTCCCTTGGAACAGTGTGTCCTGTGCAGAGCAGTCAATAAGAGCATGAGAACTACAGCAGGAGAGATTGAACTGCAGCTATATAAAATATTTCTTAACACTAAAAAGGTGTGTCTTAAAAGAGTATGCTGTGTGATATAACAGAAAACAAGACCCCTAGCAAAATTTTTGATACTTTTCTAGAAGTTAATTTATTTTTCGAATTTTTTTTTTTTGCTCCATCTAGCATGGTTCACGTTGCTATTCTGTTAAGGAATGCTTTAAAATCGTTTGTGATTTTAGGAGTGATTAGACAGTAAAAGTGGGTAGTTAAGATGCCAGCGCATGTGCATCGAGCCTTCATTGCCCTTTTTTTTTAGTCTGGCAGACCAACGAGATTTTACCAAGGTTACCTGTGCTACGCCCACAACAGCAATTCCCCAGTGGATGACTATGCCACTGACGGCTCAAGGCAGAGATCATCTGCTGCTGCTGGCTCCCCTGCTGCTGAACAAGTCTCCATTCTGGCAGATGCTTCTGCTTTTCACAAGCCACTGACAGTCTAATGGCCCCATTTCTTCTACCTCCCGGGACCTCCAACCATCTGCTTCTTTCAGGGGAAGATGAGCGAACCACATACACAATAACTACTCTTTTTTTTGAGTTCTGCCTTCTTGACACACCTGAGTGACGGAACAAAGCAGATGCCCTATAAAGCTGGTGGTTCTAAAACAACTTACAAGTCTATCACCTTATCTTTGAAAGAGACTTTCATCATATAGTGCCACATGGCTTCCAAATACACCCAGGTGTTCCCACAAAGACAAAAAAAAGTGCTTAAAAATTTCTGGATGGTCTCAGTCTTCTTTTGCAAGACATTGCTGCTGTGCCTTAAAAGGTAAAAAGATGCCCCGTTCCTGCTGTTACTACCTGTGGCTTTGGTTAGAACCCTCATCTCATGTATTTATGCTTCAAAACGAAAAATGCATACACTCCAACCAGGAAACATTCTAACACCAAAATAAAATCACAAAACTTCTTACAAGGAAATGTGTGAATTCAGCATAATGACAACTAATTGTTCTCTTGGTCCACGAGTAAATTTTCACCCAAACTCCACCATCCTGCAGCCATTTCCCAGCAGATTGTAGCAGGCTGCCTGTCACTTGTAAAGGAATTATAGCATTTTTAGCCAGGGGAACAGCACTCCAGCTCTCCTGGGAAGAGAAATTCCTTTTGCTCAGTAAGCAGCCTGCTTAACCTCCCCTGCTTGAAAGAGCTGAAGGCTGGTACTTGGAGTGTGCTCTCAATGGGAGGTGCCAATGGACAGTAATCACTGCCAGGCATCTAATTAACTCTTGGCTTAAATTAAAAAGAAAGAAAAAAAAAAAGAAAAAAAGAAAAAAAAGAAGGAAAAAAGAGACCACACAGCAAAGATTGATTCATAGGTCCTATCTCCACAATTCATCTCTGGCCACAAGGCACATATATCTTACTTAGAACAGGCTGGAGAGACTGACAAGTGCCATTTAGAAGAGACACTCCACCCCATGAATTAAATTATCAATAGTATTAAAACCAGATACATTGTCTCTACCTCTCCACACCATTGGCAGCCCATTTCTTCCTTGCTACAGCTCATCATTCTGTGTCTACCAAAATGAAGTAACAGCCAACCTGGAAGTGTAAACAGCTGGGGGACAGCCACCATAGCAGTAGCAGAACTGCTCTGATTCACTTAAAATACTATGGCACCTACCAGCTATATTTTTTTGCTTTATGCTTGGCTTTTTCCCCTCTTACAATCTGTATTCTTTCACTCTTCTGAGACCACACTGCTAAATGTAATAAATAACAGCATGTTTTTGAGTACCTTTTTTTCTTTCCTCAGATTTGTACCCAACTCCACCTAAGTGCTGTAACATAAAGATGTCCTGAGCTACCTACCTTCCCCTTCCTAAAGAAGCACAAAGCTCTTAGCCTTGTGAAAACCAGTGCCCCAAGCTGCTCAAGTAAAGCACTCACCTGCTCACTTTTGTCTAAGGACAAAGATATTATCTCTGTCAGTGCAGAGCCAAAGTACTCCTTAGTAATGGAATCCTACAGTGGACATGGTTTTGCTGGTGGGAAGATGGAAGTTGCCGACCAGCCTTTCCAAAATATTCTGGGCAGGAACAGGAACAGCTGTTTAGAAGCAGAAATTAATTGCTTCTAACACTAATGTAAGGTGTTTTGAGATGACTCCTCTGCTATCTTCCTTGCTGAACAATTACTAAACCAGTTTACACAAGGACATTCACAACAGACACAACAGGATCATATTTTCTGCGGTATGTAATCAAAGCATCTTTTCTTGATGAGCAGTTATATACTCTATACTCAGACCTCTTGACTTCCTCTCTTCCAACGATCAGTTTTTCCTTTGGTCTGTTTTTCTTGTTCCTTTGCTTTGCTTTCTAGGCATCTCCTTGTTTTGTCCCTTCTCACATACCAGTGTCAAGAATGCACAGAGTAAAACTGAAAGCAGTAACTGAAGGTTACTAACAAAGCAAAGCAAGGAAAAAGTGAAATATACACGGCATTAATTATACAGGTACAAGTCTTTGCTTTACATGTTATATGCATTTTTCACACTCTCTCTCTGTTTAAATTATAAGCTTTTAGGAAACAATTGCTCCTATATAACTGCACCGCACAAATGCAGATGTAAGTTAATGAGGGCTTCAGAGCCAGTTGCAATATTAGGAAGGAGGGCCTTCTGACTATTTCTGATTAAACAGCTGGCAGGCTCAGCAGAGGCTCGGATTCAATATCCAGGTGAAAGGGCAACAGAAACAGCAACCAGCCGCATTCTCTTTCCTGGAAAGTGGGATACAGAGAGACAACTTATTCCAAAAAGCTACAAAAAAAAAAGAAAAATAAGTAAGTGTGTGTGTGTGTGTATGCATACAAATATATACTGCTTACTACAGGGGAAAGAAATGTGATTTTGGAAGACTTCTGCAAAAAGGGACCAAGATGAAAAAAGCAAGGTGGGAAGATGTTTTTAGGAAACAGGAGAGGAAAAGAATAGTTCCACTCTGATGTGTAGATACTGATTAATGAAAAAAATTGTTTATGTGACTGGGGCTAGAGATAACAACCAGTACTGAAGGACACAGAACTATTAGTTTATGCTTCCTGACAAACAATTTTAAGTTATCAAAAAAACCCAGGCACAGAATATCAGTAAAATGAACCCACAATTAAAAAGATAAAAATATTTAAACTTGCATTATAAAAAAGCATCTCTTGCCAATGATGATATACTCCTGTAGCAAGCAAATCAAATACATAATAAAGGATAATAGTCTAGAAATAAAACTGGACAGTTGTCTTCAAGCCAAGAAACTAAGGACAAATTTAGATTCCAAGATTTCAGCAAACAAATCAATGTTCTGGAAGATGCTACACTAATAAAGCTGCATTACGAAACATAATAAAAAGTTAGAACTGCAGTGCTGTTTAGGCTGCTGAAACACAAAGGGAAGCTGCAGCTCAAAATGGATGGCATAGAAAAAAACCGCAAGAAATCCAAGAGCTGGAAAAGGTCTTAAAAATAGAAAATCCTATTCAATACCTACAAAGTAGGTATTGAGTGATTATTATAATGATTATGCTAGAACAGAAGTATTTGAAATTAAGAGCAGAGCATTTTATTACCTTCAACCAGAAGGAAAAATAGAAAGAAACAAGAACAGAAATAAATATTTAGTTTTAACAAAGAATGGTTTGCCAAGAATAATTTTCAGGTCCTATGCAGACACTTAAGCTATTCAATTCCACTTACAGAGACTCACAAAAAGGGGGGTGGACAATAAGATACGAAAACTTGTGAAATTTGTAAAATTATCCAGGGTAGCCAGACCTCATACTGACAGTTAAAAGCTGCAAAACCATCTCAGAACTGTGGATAACTGTGTGATAAAATGGAGATGAAAATTACTGTTGTTAAGTGCAAAGTGATGCATGTGGTGAAAATATTTTCACCTATGCATATACATGATGACAGATTCTAAAGTAGCTTTTACCACTCATAGGAAGGTATTAGTAGTCATCCTAGACAGAAACATCACACAGTCCCCACAAGCACAAAAAAGAACATAAAACATAACAAAACATAAGCAGTTATTAAGGAAAGAAATCCATAATGTTACGCCTGCAGTAGCCTGACATAATATTGTGTATGGTTCTGATGACCCTCTTAAGAAAGGAGTACAACTGATCAGAAACAAAAATGTACAGACCATAGAGATAGGTAGTAATGTAAACAACTTGTATATAGAGAAGTCTAAGTATTTTGGAAAAGAGGGAACTGAAGGGAGATTGAAACCTACAAAATCCAATATGATGCACGCAAGGGAATGATTCTTAGCTATTTCCAAGAAGAAACAGCAGGTTTAAATGTAACATAAACCTGCTTTTTTCACTCAAGTAACTAAAAGTCATTGCCAAAGAATGCTGCACTGGCAAAAAGAAAGATAAGCAAGTTCAAAAAAGATTAAGCAAGTTCATCAGGGATAGGTACACCTCTGCCTGGTAAACACAGGGATATCAAAGCTACAACTCTAAAGCTGTGGTTGCTGAAAGGAGGGAGAAAATATGCAACTATCATTCTGCACATGCCTAGTTTACTACAAACCTCTTAATATGTGCAGTGAAGTGGTAAATACATGGCCATTGCTGGAGACAGGACACCACAACAAAAGGTACTTTTGCACCTGTCTGGAAAAACAGTTCTTGTGAAGACCAAGAGAGATGTGATTGTAAAATTCCACAAAGAGCAACAAAAGAACCTCCATGATTATGAGAAAGAACACAGGCACCAAATAAATACTGTTTGGTTACAAGTTCTTAAGACTCTTCAGTTTTACCTCCCTAACAGTAAGGTTGAGCTAAACTGTATCACTATATAAAAGACTGAAATTCAACCTAAGAGATAAAGTCATGCTTGCTACTCCTTACGAGCCTGTTTTGTTCACTTGGTGGAGCGATCAAAGGCTTGAATGTGCATGAATACATGAGACTGCTGAAGAGCCAAGTAAGACTTGAAGGGGGATGAACCCTTCCACACAATGCAAGGAGAAAAAACCCAAATGAAATAAAGACCCAGTGTAACTGAACCAGAACAGAGGTTAGGTCCTTCAAGAGTCAACCAGTGGCTAAGTAAAACAGATTCAGCAAAATTAACAAAACCAAAAATTTTAAATGGTGCTGCAAAAGCACGTTTAATTTCAATTAAACAGGCTAAATACATACCTATGTAGCCATTTCATATTTTAAAAGGAATATTAAAATAATATGTAGACTAACAAGTCCAAGAAGCCAAGAAATTTGTAAATCTTGTTTCCTGTGATGCAAAGAGCCACCCTGAATGAAACATTTCAGAAAACCACTTGTAAGTATAGGGATTTGAATTTGCCGAAGTATGCAAGTCTAGCAGATAAAATTATACAGTTTATGTTATCTTGACTATTCATTTGGGGAATTAAAGACACAACAATATATGCAATTTAGTTACAAAAAGGTTTGAAAGATAGAAAGGTAGACTTAAAAGAGGAAAAAGAAATTCAAATTTTCAAGCAGTGATTATGTGGTAAGGACACACAGAGTTGTGGGAACAGCACAGTCAGCAAGAGAGCATTTACTCCAGTTGGGTTTTCTACCAGTACTAGATTTATTTCCCAGCCATCTTGGATACTGATTACAGGAAATATCCAAACATATACTGAATTTCTATTTAGTGCAAGACCTACCAAGTACAGTATAAAACAACAGCATGTAGTTACCTTAAAAGAAAGCAACATCTCCATCATAACCGAAGAGATTTTGGACAAATTAATTACCAGAAAAGCAACAGCTTTGAGTATCAATGTCTGGAGTGATATAAAAAAGGAAAAAACCTGACATAAGCAAGAAAATGCAATAAACTCAAGGTTTTCAAGAGGCAAACTGCACAGCAGAACCAGCTTTTTTCTAATGAAAGAAAAAAAGAGATGATGCTGAGCATTTACTAAAAGGCTCAAAACAAAAAATAAAAAAGAATGGTTCATTAAAGACACAATCTCTATGTTATAAGGAGCAGTGGATACAACAGAAACAAAATCTTTATAAAGGCCTAAAAATAAGGAAATACTTTTGATAAAAGGAAACAGTAAATAGAAAATATTTTAATAAGATACTACATATCTATGCAACCTGACAGGAAAAAGGGTGCAGCACAAACGTGGGTTTGTGCTGTCAATGACTCAAGACTTGTAACACTGGACAGAAATACACCATTTGTCATTACTTGTAATAATCCGTGCAAGCCTTCATCATAAACAGAGCCCCACTGTGCAAGGCACTTCGGTAAAAGAGAACAAAGTGTTGGTGGATGCAAAGGGATGAAATAGGAATGGTGAGACTGAGCCAGCAGCGTTGGGCAGAGTCCATCTCAGCAGCAGGCTAAGCATATCCAATTATTCAGCACAAATCCCAGACAAGAAGGGCTTTGAAGAAATGTATGAAGAAAAACAAAGGTAAATGTGCAGGGTTTTGAAAGTGAAGCACTTAATTTAGGAAATTATAAAATTAGCCAGGGTATACTGTTTGGAAATAATCTTAAGTTCTTGAAACTGAAAGAAGAAAAAGCAGCAGGATAAAGGCAGATAAAATAATTATGAGTATCTTATGTTTGAAGCATAAGAAAATAGGAAGTGGGCAGATGAACGTGAAAGAAGCAGGAATGCGAAAATGACTGTTTAGAACAACAAATGTTAGTGACAGTATTCCATCCAAATTGCACTTTACTAAGAACACCATTTCTCAAATTGAGGTCTGAAGAACCACTCCGGCACAGTCAAAATAGATTTCACTACAACGATAGGTGAAAAAAGTACAATGTTTATCTTACTGGAAAATAAATAACTTGTCTGTAGAAAAATGGTAGCAAAGAAAACTACCACTCAATACCATTAAAGAAACAAGAAGATAGCTCCTCCAGAAAGCCACAGAAACAGTGGCTGGCAGCAGAGCTTCAATAAGCAGTAATAAAAAGTGCACACCAGTATTCCTGAGGTCACTAGTAGCTGTTGCTACCACTGAGGAAAAGCAGCAGCAGATGAATCCAAGAGAAGAAATAAAGGTACAATGCTTGCAGAAAGAGAAGTGTCTGCAAGTTAGATCTCTCTTGAGTAAGCTGTCAAGTAACACATCAGTATTAAAAAAAAAAAAATTTACAAACTTATGAACCACAGCAATAAATCATCAATCACAGTTGAGGGAAAGGAGACAATTAGCACATATTGATGAAATG
>VZTT01069904.1:2431-27002 GCA_013400855.1 Buphagus erythrorhynchus
TCACCACTCATCCTCACCCAGCACCCAACCACTCAGCCCAGCGCTTTGGCCACCTTGATCCCCTTTACAGCCATGACTGCTCACCACCACCACCACTACCTGCTGCAGCAGCACAGCCCTTCACCCTCACTGCCAGCATTGCTGATCTGCCCTAGGGGCTGTGCAATCAAATCCCATATACCTCAAGACCTGTGCCCTTCTCCCTAAGACAATGTGCTGCCAGTCTGGATCATGAAACAACAGTCATTGACTTTCCAGTGCAGCCCACTACTGTCATTCCTAGTAGCTTCTACCTACCTGCAACCTCCTTGCCCACAAGGAACCAGCCTTGGGCCATGGGCACCCAACTCACATTACACTCCTTCATGCCCCCATGAATATCACTGTGCCTCTTGTCCTGATTCTGCTGACTGCCAGGCAGGAGCTGCCAGGCTGCAGCAGCCTGTTATTCGTCCTGCTTTAATCTGCTCAGCAGTAAGCTCAAGAATAGCAAGGATACCAATACTTTAACAAGGTGCTGTCAGTACCGTGGGCTGGTGTTATGCTGAGGGTTGGTAATAGCACTGCAGCATCCCCCTCTTCAGCCCTGACTCGCTCTGCACAGACAGGTCCCATGCTATCTTCTCCAGATCGACTCTCATCTTTTGGAGATTTGTCCAACCCACAAGCCATCAGCTTCTGTACATCTGGAGGAAAAAAAAATAAAATCATCCTTTGTCCAGTGAGAACAGCTTAACCCCTCAGTCTACATTCCTAAGAGAGCAGATTTCCTGCTACCTCTTTGTGTGTAGAAGCAGCTTCACCTGAGCCTAGCAGCCTTCACCATTGGCTCAGTGGAAGCTAGACCAGTGTCAATGCCCAAAAGCAGGGACTCTCCCAGAAAACCCCATTAGCAATCTCCTTAATCCATTCATTAACTACCCCACTGGGAAAACAGTCCAAATGGCTGCAGCTAGCAAACAACTCAACACCACATCCCCCACCTGAAAATCCTATGTGGGCAGCATATCCTCAGCACATCCTGAGAGAAGAGCAGGACATTCAACACTTGGCAGTATTCTATTCCTGGCCATGTCATGCAAAAACACTGTGCATGAACTCTGCTATTCCATTTTCTCTCCACCCTACAAGAGCTGACTCTGGTTTTTCTGTCTCCCTGAGGAGGTGCATAGGACTGCTGCCTTCTCTTGCTCCCCACACCAGACCCCCTCACCTGAGAAGGTGGCTGGCAGGAAGGTCAGGAACACATGCTGTGGGTTGACCAGCTTGGCATAACATCGCCATTGAGGGGGAAAGGGCCCCATTGTGTCACTCAGTGTCACATCATCCTCAGGCAGCTCTGTGTTGCCAAGGCTCTGATGGAAGAGCAGAAATTGGATAAACTCAGGGCATATGGCACAGGCCCACCTTGAGGCAGGTAGCAACCACACAGAGCAAGTTCTTCCAGGCCTGCTGGTTGGCACAGTGCTGAAATCACCCTGGTCACCTCTGCACATTCTCAGAGCAGCCTGGCTCTAGAAGTCACAATTCTGGGAGCAGCCTGGCTCCAGGAAGTACAGCACAACAGTCATGAGATGCTTAGCCAGCTTTGCTGGGGACGATTCTGATCTCTAGGCAGTGACTGCCCACAGTTTCAGAGCAATCTGCAGCACAGTACCAGTACTGCTGTAACAGGCTTGGCCCATAGTGAATGCAACTATCCACACACCTTCTAGATTCCTGCTTGACTTCAGCCACAGGATACAGCCTAAACTGCTTCCAAAGGTGGGGAAGAGCAGCTGTCTTTCAATCTTTCTTAGCCCTTTTGACTCTCCTGCTCTTTAACAGCTGCTGCCTTTGTTTCTGAGTGGGCACAGGAGAAGGACAGCAGCACAGCAGTACCTGCAGAGTACTTGTGGAGCCAGTCATATCCCTGGTGCCATTACTGCCAACAAGATGATAGGATGCAGAAGCATCCTGCTGCTCCAGGGTCCCAGAAGCTTTTAGGGTTTCTTCTGAAAGGGAGCACAGAGAAACCAATCTGAAAAACCCCAGCTGAGGATGAGACTTGAAAGCAAGGCTCCTGAAAAACCTCACTGCTCCTAGTGCCACTACTGCCACACTCCTGGTCCTTACCTCTGATCACAGGGAGTGTGAAAGGGGGTTGATGGCCATCACGATCCCGTTGCAGAACCTGCTCCATGAAAGCCACATGATCAGCATCAGCCATGGGGATCTCCCGGTCACTGAGGTCATGCTGAAGGCAGCCATGGAAGAGGTTTAATAGCATTTCATTGGGCACAAACGAAGATTCCTTGGTCACCTCCTCATTCTCTGCTTCAAAATAGAACCATGGCAGCTTCAGAGACAGCATCTCCATAGCCACCACCTGCCCACAACCCCAGGAGACAGCCCTTTGCAAAGTAACACTTTCACATAGCCAGGAATTTCCTCAGCATCTCTGCAAGACTGACTTGGAGAGTGTTGAGGAGGCCCTGTAGTTCTGGCATCATTAGTTGCCCTGCACTGACCCACCCTGCTACTCTAACTGTTGTGGAGATGCTGGGGGTACACACAAGAAACCACCACCACAAAGCTACTATCTAGGTTTAATGATTCTGAAAGCAGCTCTTACAAATTATCATCCCAGGAAAGGCACCAATATAGCTGGAGAGCCCTGGGGCTGCAGAGCTGGGAAGAGCAGCACCGAGCTACTAAAAGAGGCATAGCAGTGCTCACATGCTGCTGCCCAGGGAGACAAGCACGTGGAGCAGGCTGTCCATGGCCACAGAGGGAGGACAAGGAGAGGCATGTGGTGAAGAGGCACCTACCTTTTGTCAGCATGAGAAAGAACATTTCAACCTGCTGGCACCTGGGCAAGAGCTTCATGAGGTTGAACTGGAATGGGATCTCATGCACTCGAAAACCAGGCCCCATGTCTGGATCTGCAACAGAGATGAACAGGACCACCAGAAAACAAGTATTCCATAAACTTCTCTGGGAACTGTGACTTGAAACTAAGAAAAAAGGAGCTCTTCCTTAACATCCTTTACAACTTCTATAAAACCACTTGCCCAGGCACATCAGGCCCATCACTGAAGAGATGAGCTCATCTTCCACCTGTTCCTGAAGTCAGCTTCTCTCACACCATTACAGAATGGCTGATGTTGGAAAGGTCATCTGGACCAACCCCCCTCGCTCAAGCAAGGTCACCTCTACACCTCTCCAACCTAGACAGAAAGCCTCAATGCCTCTTTTGCCTTCCTAGGATGAAGCCATTTCTCTGCCAACTTCGCAACAAAGTGCAACAAAGTGACCCACAGCCATCAAAGTCTACAAAGTTGTCAAAGCACCTGTTCTGCCTTCTATGGGTCCTGAGACATTCAAGACCTAGCTGCTTTGCTCTATCAAGCTTGCTAGGACATTGGTGGTGGACTCACCTTCAGCAGCTTTGGTGTCTGAAGGAGGGCAGACCCACTCCTTGTTCTGGCACAACTGGCTGATGTACTCAAAGGTCAGCATGGTGGCGATGCATGCAAGGTCCCGGGGGTAGAGCTGCAGTAAGCAGTTAAGGCTCAGTTTATGCAGCAGAATTATTACTCACAAATGCAGAAAAGAGTCTAAAAGCAAGGAGAGGGAACACCTATAACACTATTCCCAGGGTTGCCCTATTCTCACTCATTGCTGCCTCCTTCTCCACCAGCCCTTTAGCGTGTTTTCACCTTGCTCAGGAGGAGTGCTGTAGTACTACCTGCAGTCCCTGCTCTGGTCCAGCATGCTCCCCTCCAATGGAATGACTCTTCACAAAATAATTTGTATTTGCCCAGCTATCCCAAAGCAGCATTGTATCCACTGCACTGCAATCAAGAAACCTTTTAGGGCCAGTGGCCAGTTCCTCTTTTAGAAATCTCAGACTCCTCTGTGACTAATATTCCCATGTCTCTGGCCCTCAGTATTTACCTGCAGTTTTGTGATGCACTTACACTGAATCCTTCTTCCTCCACAAAAGAGCCCATTCCCCTTCCCTTTCAGGGACTCACCGCTTTAGGTATTTTCTGGTAGGGTAAGCCATGGAGGTGCTTCCAGTTCTCAGCAGTACTGTGGACATGGCCACTCTGTGGCTCTACCCAGCATTCAGTGACCAGGTTCAGTTCTGTGTCCACTTCAATGGCCTCTACCTCAGTATCATTGTCATCATCCGTGGAAAAGCTGGAGGGAAGTCAAAAGGAAAATCCTGTGAGGTGGCACAGAGCCAGCAGCCCACAGCAGCTCCTCTCAGAGCTGTGAGAGCAGCCATGGGAACTCAAGATTGGCAGGTGAAGCCCCAGCAACCTGGTGATCAATGACAATCCATGACAACTGGTTATCTGTACTGGTGGTGGAGGTCTCCCTCCTTTCCACACTGACTGCAAAAGGCAAGTCTAGAGCCGTGACTCCACTGCCAACCCTCCCTGGGAGCAGAACAGCAGCCTCACCTGTCCTTGGTGGAGGTAGAGTGGGGCGGGAAGAGGATGTACTGGACGACACAGGTGTGCTTCTCCCTGTCACTGCTGCTCTCACTTGAGCCATCAATCTGGAGGGGAGACACTGCATGAGCCCAACACAGTACCCCCTTACACAGCACAGCCTCATCACCCAGCTCCACCAGCAGTGGTGGAAAGAGGAAGCCTGTCCCAACCCCAAGAACTCCTCCAGCAGAGCATGCCCCTACCACAAAGCAGCTCTCTAACTGCAGATGAAGGCAGAAAAATGCCCAACGCACAAGTTGCTTTACTTTCTCCCTATACGTGTCAAGGGTGTGTGCTAGAAGCAGGTGATAAATCCTACCACAGGAAGGTGAATCCACCCCAGAACCAGCAATGAGGGACTGTGTCCACAAGAGGACAGCACCCAGGCTCACCTGTATGGGCAGCTCCAGCACCATGTTGATAATCCCATCCCCGCTGGATGCAAAGTGGAAACCCTCTGACAGACGAACCCTTGCAACAGAGAGCAAGTCAGACCTGCAGGACTTCTCCACCCATACTGTAAGCTTTAAATGCAAGAGTGACTGTACCCTTCACCCAAACCACTGTCCTTCTCCATCAGGGAGCTGCACACAGAGAATGGGGAGATATGACACTGCCAGAACAGCCTGTGTGAAGAACAGCACACTCCAGGCACAGTAACATCTCTTGCCCTTTTGCATGTCTTCCAGGACATTTTCTCTCACTTTCCTCAACTACAGCTGCAGAACTGGGTAAAGCACCGACCCAAGTGGCTCTAGAAGCTTGTACAGTACCAAAACCCTCTGCACAGCAGCTTTGTTACCTATAAGACCTCATATACATAATAAGCAAGGCTGACCTTGCTTTCCCCTGTATCCCCAGGACTAGCTTGGAAGGAGGACCCCTGCCAGGTGTGCAACTTACTCTGTAAGTGTGGAAAGGAGCTGGGCCACAGCAGTGATGGGCACAGCTGGTGCCAGCCCTGACTGGACACTCCAGATCCAGCGCTGGTGGTAGAAGTAGCGGGACAGAGAAGCCAGGGTGGAAGAGGCAGTGCGATTGGCCACCATGGTGAGGGGACCAGACACAGGGGGATGCTCCAGGTTGAGAATGAAGGGAGCTCGATAGTCAGAAGGCAGCTTCTCATACCTAGGGGAGGGCAGAAGTGTGGCAGGCTGATGTGGAAAAAATCAATTTTTTTTTGCTGTTTAGGGTCAGAGCTGTCTGGATTCACAACCCACTTGTTGGGCCCAGGACAGAGTCCTCCAGCAGCAGAACGTGGCGGGCCCAGCACAGGATCCTGCTCAGACAGCAGTAACTAAATTTACTTCTACACTGTATTTCATTAGGAGTGACAAATCTGCCTGTCCACCAAGGATCCCTGCTGCAACTCACAGCTATGCAACCCAAACCCATCCCAACAAGCACCAGTTTCATTCACAGCACTCTCATCCTACAACAGACAGCACCATCCACAGATCCTCCTCTCTCCCACTTCGAAGGGCAAGAGGGCTGTACTGACAGCCTGGTACTCCATCACTACCTGATAAGCAGCTTCTCCAAGGGTTTGTGCAGCACAACAAGGCAGGGTCTGTCTGAGAGGGCTGACTGGGCCCCAGGCACAGGTGGGGACTTGGAGGGAGAACTACTGCCCAACATTTTCCTCTTTGCTTTTGGAGTTGCCTCCTTGCTCTGGACCCTGTGGGGAAAGCGCAGCTGCAAGATTCGGTCCCGTAACTCTTCCACTATCTGTCATGGCAAAAGCAAAAGGTAAACATGACCAACTTTGTCTGGAGACATAAACTATTCAAAATAAGTGTCCAAAAGAAACAGAACACTCCTTGAATACACAGAAGAGCAGGAGTTAAAGGTCATTTTACTTCTGAGGCACTAGCAAGAACAAGATCAAGATGACACAAGGCTCTTTGCTCCCTATTTTAAGTATTTTTAAAAGCAAAAGGAAGGTTAAAAAAACCCCAAAGACTATTTCAAGGATGAAGAAGCCACCTTCCAAAACTCAGATTAAAAAGAAATTAATCGCATGCCAGCTCCTACACAGAAGCAGTTCGAGCACCCACTCTCATTCTTCCCTCCTCCTCTCCTCAACAGCCCATGGTAAATGTAAACTAGTCCCTATCAGTTGTGGGAACAGTCTGGCTCTGTATTATGTATTCCCCCACTATAACGTTCATTTGTCAAACCTCTATGGCAAAAGGTTTCAGGAGCTTGGGTTATTTTTTAGGTTAATTTTTTCCAAGATAGTTTCACAATGACTTCCTGATTACTCTTTTTAGCTTTTGGTAGCTCTTTATATAGTTCTACCCACGCCAGCATCTGATTCCCACAATAGCCCAGTGTTTTCTTTGAAATTTCTATCGTTAGGTTTCTTTTCATGATCTTTGTTCAACTTTTTTCAATATTTATTACCATTGTAGGCAAACAGAAAAACAGCAGCTCTTCATCTTCTTCAACACTAACTATTTCAGTAATTTTTCCCATCATTACTATGTCTTTTTCAAGGAAAGGAATGTCCCTAAATCCAAATGTTAAACAAGAGCTCTTTCCTGCACTGTGCTGCCACTTGGGTCCCCTTCATGGTTTCATATTGGTATCACAGAATCACTAATAGTGTTTAAGCTCCCAAATCCCACTATTTTGCAGTTATCCATACTGGCTTCCAGCCACCACTGTGCTGCTTAGGTGTGCCCAAAGCACAGCGGTTGAAATAGCTTTGGGCCACCTGCACATTTCCTCAGCTCAGCACATGTTACCTTTCTGCAAATGAGTTCTCTAACCTTTGACTAGAAAAAAGATTGGGAAAATCATAAACAGCTTCTGCTGTGATGAAACAGAGCACTTTTTCAATTTTCTTGCTTTGTTTCCCAAGGCAGTTTCTGTTTTATGACACCCCACTCCTTCAGTTCTACAGTTGTGCCCTATACAAAGTCTCACCAAACAGATGACTGAAAGTCAACTGTACGAGGTGCTTTCCTTCCCTTCAGCATGGGAAATTTTAACTGCTCAGCACAAAACCCCCTCTCCCTTAAACAAAAGCAGGCTAAGTTCTACTGCCATCCTCCACACTGAGTAGTTAATCAGCTCTATGGCAGGCAAAAAAAAAAAAGTGGATGATACAATTTATGACCTACATATAGTTCCTGCTGCAATGATCTGGAGCTTGCCCACAGCTGCAGGGTATGGTGCCTGTCTCACACCTTCTTCATGAAAGATATATTAATTTGCACCTGCCAGAGGAACTCCTTCAAAAAAACCTGTCACTTGGCATTACCAAGCCCAAATGTTGACCCAGCAACCAGTGCCCAAGTCCTGGATCTCCTAAAGTCATGAAAGGGCATATCTGCCAGAGTGCCAGAACATTTAGTATTATCTGGGTTCATTATTTCAGAAAGAGATGGTCCTTCCCATGTTTGTTAGCTTCTCCTCAGACTAGTCTCTAATACTTAAGCTAAGCTAGACAAACTAAAGACTTCTTTCATGAAGATAAAATATCTAGATTTAATGATAAACCTCTTGTTTATATTAAAAAGTTCACACAGTTTAATAGCAGGGCATCTTTCTCATGCTTTACCTAGGAACACTTAGACTTGTCTCAGCCATTATAACTGGAGAATCAGTCCACACAGTAACTCCACCTTCTGTATCTGAGTAAGGCAGCTCATTTCTTTTGATACAAAAAGGTTCTTACAAGTCTACCTGACAGACTTTTATCCTGAAAACATTTCCTAGGTACTAATTTTTTTTTTCTCTCCCTGTACTCCTTATGTGGGGCATTGTTTGCATTTTAACTATTAACTTCCTCCCTGCCCAATAGATTCAATATACATGTACTGGAAGAGATAGCCCAGGAAACATGTAGTACATCTATCACAGAGGTCTTTACAGATGAGTCAGACAAGTATCTGCTCTTCTTTACAGATGGTATTGATTGTGATTTGGTCAGAAGGATAGACTAGATAACCTTTGAGCCATTTCAAGCCTCACAATTGAATTAAGCAGTGGGAAAAACACCCATGTGACCAGCTATTCTATTCTATTGATCTTTGAGTTTAGATCTTTCATAAACTTAACAAAGAAAGTTTGTCCCAAATTACTCTTTCTGTTACAGTGGATTCAAACCCATCTAAGCCTTAACACAGTAGTTACTTATTAGAGAGTAGCTGCCCACAATGTTGCCTGTGATCTATCCACCATTTTCACATTCAGAACTTCTTGCTCTGCTCCTACCCCACGAAGCAGACAGCCAGCTCTCACCTTGTTCCTGGCCTGTGCAGGTGTGCCAATGGGGAACCCCAGGCGGAGAACCATGCAGGGAGCTTTGGAGATGATTCGTACCACATAGAACGAGGAAGGGGTAAGATCCTCAGACCTATGGAGGAGGGATTAGGACAAGGCTGAAATGGCATGGATATTTTGCTGCTCTGACATGCCAGACCAAGCAGAGGGCTGCCCAACAGCCTACACAACTTCACAGTAACACATATCAGTTACAGCATGCAGAAACCCCCCAGCTGCCTCCCTTCTCCCTCCAGGCTGCACCTGGAACACAATGGAACAGTTCAGAAACTGCAGGGTTTCATATACCCTTGTCTAGCTCTCATCCTCTCCTGTAAACATCTGCTTCAGGCCCATAGCCACATCATACTGGTCTAACCAGATCCTTGGTCTGGCCCCATGCCCAATTCCCCACATGGCACTGCTTCAGAGCCACTCACCCGTGGATCAGCTTGACGTAGGAGTAGCCCTCCACCAGCACAAAGCTGCTCCAGTCCCTCAGCAGGGAGGTGAGTGCAGAGTGTGAGATGCGGCACTGGATGGTGCTGTAGCGGCCATTGTTGCCAGGCGTGTGCAGGTGCTTGGGCACAGGCCTGCAGGGTGGGACAAAAAGTCATTTCACAGCTGCAATTTCTCTTCCTCCCCAAAACCCACAGAGACTTTGCTACATCCATCCTACTCTGACTGGTCTATCAGCCTTTTGTCCTTCACAGCAGCCAACAACAAGACCTCCCCTAATCAAGCACTGGGAAGAGCCACACTCTTGAGTGCACTGGAACTTTCACACTGCAGAGAGCACATCCCTCATATCCTATCTCCCTCCATGCAATATATGACTATTATTCACATTAGTCTGCAACTAGGACCAGCCTCAGGAAAGCAATGCTTTTGGGAAAGACATTTTCCAGCAGCAAACAAAAACATGTGGGTTAACTCCCAAAAGAATGGTCCCACAGCCCCTGCAACCAGGAAATCAGAACCCAGAGGGACTTGAGAAATGATTTATCCTCCCAATCAAAGATGACTTCCCAACCTACTGTCCCTCTCAGATAAACAAACCTTTAGCATCCATAAGGCCCGTTCCCTCAGCCACAGGTACCTGCAGAAGAGCTGCAAGTCCTCAGCTGGGCTGAACTTTCCCAGGCTGGCCCACAGTGTGCACATGAGCTCAGCCCTGTCCATTACATACGTGTCATGCTCCAGAAGGACGACTATACGATGCATGTGCAGCCACCTCTGCCAGAAGTTGGCATCCATGGAAAGGATAGGCTTCCAGTAGGAGGCAAACTGGGAATGGCTTGAGTCAGACCCACTGTGCTGCAGAGATAATACCTGAGAAAATGACAGGACAATATTCAGCGTGAAAGTTCTCCACCCAGAGAGACCAATAATTTCTCTAGCAGCTGAGTTGTTGTAGGCCAAATCCCTGGCTTTGGGTAATTTCCTCTGAACAGAGTAAGTGTGTTCACATTGAAACAGGCAGTACAGCATAAGCAAAAATAAATTAGGCTCCTAAAATGTCAAGTTAATTAGGAATTTAACTACTTAGCATCAAGTAAATCAACCATGAAAAAGACGGCATATGTAATGGCGTGCCTTCTGATTGAGAGGGGGATATATGGCTTGTGTCAGCAAAGTAATTAAACACTGAGATTACTCATCTGAAAGTGCTCAGGCAAACAGGGTGCCAGAATGGGTGATATTGGGCAACTCTAATAGGTTTGTATGGTGACATTGATTCCAACTATAGGAACTCTGCTGACACAGAAATACAGTGGTGGTTAGCCATAAGATGGGATGTTCCGGATATACTGTGAGATACATAGCCCTACATAGGGAAAATGTACTAGGCAAACCTAAAGAAGAGCTTAAACGATAAAATAAAAGGGATATTTCTCTGAAGTTAAAGCTCCCTGAGTTTTAAGATCTGCTAGTCATCTTTCGTCTATGCCAAGGACATTGGCAGCAGGGAACAGATAATATGCTGGCTCTTCTGCTTAGTGAGTTTCAATGAGTTTGAATTTTGCAGTGGAAACTATTAGCTCATATTTTGCTTAGCTTCTTCTGTGCAGATGACAAGTATCTCTCTTGCACCTTCCACATGAGTGCTCAGAGCAATGAGCCTATTAAACAACTATTCAGCACATCGTGTATCTTCACCTGACAGCACTGAGCTACATCTCCAGGGCACTGGTTGCACTGCCAGCAGTAACTCCATGCCTATGGGATATACACAAAGAAAGCACAGCAAAAGCAAGCATGTCAGCCTTCCCATCAGTCTCAGACATCATAGCACTACAGGAGAAGGTTTCACAGCACACTTAGGAGACTTGCTGTTGGGCTTAGAGGTGTAGCTGCAACATTTAAGACATGGGGTGACGTCCCAGAGGGGCAAATGTATGGCATGGTATGTTCACTGCACCACACCTGACCTCTGACTGAGCAGGATAAGATGAAGGTAAGATGAGCAAGAGATGAGGCCTGAGTACAAAACTAGGCAGGGGAGACAACTGTTCCATGTTAAACAAAGAGAGAAGGAACATACCGGAGTGGTGGAGCCTGGGGGGATGTAGAAGAGGGGCACCCCGTTCTTGGTGCTCTCAGGAATGGTAAAGTGTTCTGGGACTGTGTCAAAAGACTGCAGATGTACCAACATCTGATCTGTTTGGTTGATGCTGGAAAAGAAGAGGCAGTTAGCCACAAAAGTTCAGACTCTCCCCCTTGCTGCCCCAGTCAGCACAGGGCTTGCACACACAGCACTCTCTGTGTCCTGGGAGCCCATCTACAAAACAGGGCTCTATGGGAAATGCTGTGATTCCATACCCAAGTGCAAAGTGTGTGTTAAAGAAGTTCCAGTGTAGAAGCCTCCTATATACAGAGGATGATCAGAGTTGGAAATGAAGTGCTAGAAGAGGAATCTGCCAAATAGCCAGGAGTAACAGTCACCCTGGCCAGTAAACAGCTGTGACCCACAAGCACTTCAGCCCCAGAGACACATGTGATGTGTTTGCTGCTCCCAGTGAGACCATGCAGCACAGCTGCACAAGTGTGCTATAAGCACACATGACCTCCATGGAATGGCAGTCAGAGGTAAGGTTTCCATCCCAGGATGCAGATTCAGGAGCAGCAACACCATTACCCGGAAGCATTCTGACAAACTAAACCACAGACCAGTTTAAGTCTTTTCCTTGGCTAGACAGCAAGCTTGTTATCAGTCATGCCCCTTCCTCAGAGCACATTCCTTTTGAACCCTGGGTTGGGACAGCCACCTGCAAAACCCTCATCCTAGCATGCCAAGGAAGGAATTACTTGGTGACACTGGGAACTGCTGGGCATGGTCCAGCTCACCTCTGCAAGGTGTTCCAGAAGCGCCGGATGACCGTGGTGCGGTACAGACTGGTGATAGGCTTCCTCATGGTGCAACTGATGTCATGCAAAATGTCATAGCTCCCCTCCATTGTCACTTCCACCCAAGTGCTGCGTTTTGATGGGTCCAGGGGCCAGGGTGTCACAGCTAAGTACTCAATCCTCATGTTATGCTTCCAAAGCAGCACTAGTTTCACCTCCAGCTGAGACCCACCTGCATGGGAGCAGAAAAGCAAGTTCAGGTGCTTGCTTCATACGCCTCTGAGCTTTATCTCTGGCCAGGGATTCAGGAGTATCATGAGATTGTGTGATTACTGAGGGGAACAAAGTAATCTAACAGCTGTTTGCTTTAGCTGAAGTCACTCTCTCCAACTGAGGGAGGCTTTGCTTGCACTGAAGCACTTGATGAAGAGTTCTCAACTCTTTAAGTGTATATGTACTAGCTACACTACAGAAGGCAACTGAAACTCAGAGGAGGAGCTGACATTTGCAATGGGCTCTCTTCTTCACAGCCTCGTCTTTGTTTCCAAGAAAACTGTTGTTTTGCACAGATGAGCAGGGCCATTCAATTATAAAGTTTTGTCATCCACACTGCAGAGTTAATCCATCCCATTGCAGAAATGCAGGCATCTGATGGACACAGATCATAAACAACCTGGAAAATGAGGCCTAATTCTTGAATTAATTTCTACTCATCCTGTGCAGACTGTATTTCATGCAATCTAGAACTTCAAAGCTTCTCACCACGTTTACCTTCTCTTCCCAAAGTTGTTAAGAATTAATATTCACCTATTCTTCAAGTTGTACATTTTTACCTTTTCCTTTAAGTGAGTCTGTCTAACAAGATTAACAGAAACACCTGACAACAGGCCTCACTGAGCCAGAAGAGCAGAGAATTGTCCCATTCCTGCTGACTGTGCATGTGTATTTGTACTGAAACATCCCAGGGAAACACATGGCCACGCTGCGATTTCAACTGCTCGATCATCTATTCTGTGTCCAGCCTGCTCTACAGTTTGCCAGACTTGCAGGGTTTGTGTGATAAGTGATTGGATGTGCTGGAAACCTTCTGATCAGATCATCAGTCTGGATGCTGTTTCCTGCAGAGCTGCATTTGCTGCTGTCATAGGCACATCATGCAATCCCCTTCACAGGCTGATTGAGCTCCACTTTAAAGCCATCCTTTTGCTCTCATGGTCCCTGCTGGGAAGCTCCCTCAAAGTACTCTTCTCCCACCAATGTTTAGAAGAAGCCTTCCAGAGTACATGCCAAGTTCATACTTGGTTGTTCTTTTGATTAGATTATTTTTATTCTGAGAAACTTCATTTCCATAACATTGACAAAGTGTCCAGTACTAAAAAATCCTTACCCAGTTTCAGCTGTTACTGTGACAGAACATTCATTCCCCTTAACATGCCAAGACCTTCCTGCACCTTAAGAATTCACCTTTCTTGAACAAAGGTGATCAAAAGTGTATACTGTATTTTACCTGTACTTAATCTGAGGGATTAGTAGGATTTTACTTAAGGTCACTAATATTTTCTACAATGGATCGTTTTTGTTACTATAAATGCATTTGCCAGAATTGCACCCTCTATGAGTCCTATGAAGATTGTCTTGTTTATCAGAGAGGTTAAACAAGAATTTATGGATTCATTTCTTTTTATTTCATACTGTCACCTCACTCTTATTGCTTTAGGGCTCATCCAGTGCTTTATGCACAATATTTTGGTTCTCATAATAAAGCCTTTCTACTTCATCAACAGCAAACATGATAAGTAAATTCCCACATTTTTGCTCAGATTATAAATGAAAATATTTCCGATTTCCACCTCTGTTTCCATTAGTCATCCTGGCTTCACTCCTGTGATCCCACACAAGCAAAACTAAAAACACAGGCAAAATATTTCCTTAGTTTGAAGTCACATCTAGATGAATCTTTAGGGGTTTTTTTACTGCAAAGCAATTTCTTACTGGTTTCTGAGTTAATAGCTAATAATTTTTTTTCTACTTAGATGTCCTTCACAAAGTCCAGCTCTGTTTTTTTCAGAAAGTTCACTCTGTCTTCCTGATTCCTGTCACCAGAGAATAGCCATTCTCACTGCTCAGCTAGTGCCCAGCCAGTTCTGGTGCTGGACTGATTCACAGAGGCAGATTATGTTTTGAAAACTCGCCTCCAGGCTGCCATCAACACAAAAGGGTCAGTGAGATTTTTTTTTTTGTTGTTACAGAGGGCGATCTCCCAACAATGTCCCACAAAGCAAAAGAACTGGGCTCCATTACACACCATGACCCCGTAGCTTCTTTCCCTTCCATACCTTCCAGTCCTTTCCCCTTCATATGCACTTCTGCATTCCTAATTAACCAAGTTGCCTCCTAAATATCTAAATATTTGAAAATCAAACAGTGAGGGTAACCAGAGCACTTATAAATATCACAAACAACCTCTCCAGGCAACTCTGAGCACAAAGCTAGCTTTTTATTCTATTCTGTCTTTGGTAAAGTCCACAACTGCACTTTTTTCCTCTTGCTTCACAGCCAGCTGGCTCCTTAACAGCCTTTAATTGGCAAGTTTTAGCAATCCAGGTTAATTAACTGTTCTTTGTTATACACTTCTCTGTAGAATGGCTCAGAGAACCCTGATTAGCCAAACATGCTTTTCCTTAGCAAAGGCAGTGCTGAATGTCTAAATGTCTCAAATCATTTCTCAATTCTACTTTAACCTCTCAGTTCAGCAAATTTTTCAGCAATTCCCCAGAGCATCTAGCCTTTCCCAAGTATTAAGTTACATTATCTGCTACTAGTCTGAAGGCTGCATAGAAATACACTCTATCTTTTTGATACCTCTGACATTTCATTTTTAAATTTCTTCTTAAAAAATACACAGAAAGTATTTCTGGCTCAAGGAGCCCCTGAGCTGCAAAGAGCTAGAGGGAGTTCAAAGGAAGAAAAAAGGAAAGGAGAATGGAGATTATCATCATGTGTGTTTATCCTGCTCTTACTCCCCCCTGTGCACCTGCCCATAGTTATTCACCACAGAAGATCTCTCTGAGCAGAAGAAGAGCAGCTGCTCTTCTGCTCTTGTAAAAATAGGAGACCAATCCATTTAGCACTCTAGGGAGTAAAAGCCAGCAGGCAAATACCTGGAGGAAAATGCAGGGAGCATGGTACCATGTGGTGATATTTCTAATACATTCCTCCAGAATGAAGGAATTCACTGCTTCACAATATCTTGAGCCAAAGGTTGTAGCTATACCTTTGTACAAAAAGATACAACATGAACTTGTCTGACTGCTTTTTCAATTATTCATACCTGGCGAATGCTCTTCCAGTATTTCTATACAGGACTACATAGTCATCAAAAGCACTTCAGCATTGCTGCCAGATTAAGGAGAAAGGCTTGTTATCCTGCACTGTTCAAGCTGTAAGTGAACTTGTGCACAGAAGAATTAAAGACACTGAGGGTGAGCAGGAATGGACTTGACACACTGTTTCACAGACATTCCTAGAAAAGTAGAGTGCAATGGATCTAATCTGCCTGGATTTAAGGGAAGTAATCTCATGCATCACCTACATTAGTGAAAACAATCTGCAGACATTACTAGAACAGCTGTCTCACCAGAAAAACTTAGCAGATATTTACTTTTAACAGAAAATTCCTGAAATAAGAGATTAGGGAGATTCATGTAAGACAAACTTTAGGAATTATCCCGCCTAATGCCTAATACATTGCTAGCAATCTTCCCCCAAAAAAAGGTGATTTAGATCCATTCAGTTGGCATCATCATCAAGACGCATCAGGGCAAATGAACTGCAATTGCCAGGCATCACAGAGGAACAGAGAGGTGAACTGAGCAAGATAAATTTAAGAGTTCTATCATGTGAAGGATAGCACATTTAGGGACTACTAAACAAACAAAACCCAATAAACACCTCCAAGGACTCATCAGCTGAAAGAAAAGGTGTGAGAGAGACTCAGGGATTTCTGCAATACAATGATGGAGGTAGTTCACATGATTCCCAGTCTATCATATTTGGTATTTTACTTTAGAAGCAAGGAAATACTAACACTGCTGAACAAGGCACTGATAAAACCACACTTACAACACTTATCAACTGTTTTGAGAAATATGAGACCAAACTGAAAAGAAAACAACTTAAGGGGAAAAAAAATAAGAGCTATTAACCTGAATAAACAAAACAGAAAGCCTGCCCTTACGAAAGAAAGGTGAAATATTGGCTTGCTTAATATTAACATGCCAAAAGGTAGGTTACAAGGAAAAAGATGTTGTTAAATATGTCTGTGCAAGTCAGAGAAGAAGGATAAACTTAAATAAAGGTAATAGTCACACAGGTCTAACTTGGTCCCAGGGAGTTTAGAAAGGAAGCTAGAAAAAGAGCAATGAAGCTCTGGGACAGTGTTCCAATCAGAGCAGTGGCAGAAGGGATTTACAAGGTTTTTAGGCAGACCACAGTAAATTCACAGAAAACATCACATGGCAAGTTTGGAATGGTTTTGGAGTTAGATCACAGACTTTGATTGTCTGATATAAAACACATTCTAGTGTACTAATAAGCTTGCATTTGGATTTTTTTCATCTCCCCTTCAGTTAAACAACTACTACTAGTCACAGCTGGAGATGGAAATTTAGGTAGGATTTACTGGCACTCCTAAGGATAATCAAACCCCTCAAGGTACCTAGTTGGCAGCTAGTTCTCACACTCCAGGTGCCATATCTAGTGAGTCAGGTAAGAGAACAGGATCATTGGAGGGTTTTATGGTCTTCTAGAATTGATTATGGTCCTGACTAATCTGACATTTTCACCTAACAATATTCTTGTTTTGCCCAATTTCTTCCTTTGTAAGACTGTAGTTTGGAGGCATTAAGTCTCTTGTACCAAAGGGCTCAACTTCTTGTTAGTATTCTGAAGTGCATCTAGCAAAGAATTAGAAAGGGATGAAAAAAAGGAAAAATATACATGAAATCCCAAAAAAACTCTGCAAACCCCAGTTCTGTCACAAGTTTCTCTGCAACTCTGGGAAATCATTTGCAAGATACAGAGCATCACTGGCTGTCTCTCCCTAGGCACAACCACAGAGGGCGAGCCTGGCAAGTGCATAACTGCACAATACTGGGCAGCCCTACATCAGACAATGAAAACAGAGCTCGGGGAAAATGGTTCCTTTCTCCACAATACCACCACCTGTGCTTTCCTCTAAGCAGCTGAGAACAGTCCTAGCTGAGTCTCCAGCCCTGAAGGCAGCAGTCACCTTTTGTGATGTTGACCTCCCGGATGCTGTAGCCCTCACGCAGCCGGACGGACACAATGCTCACGAGGTCAGCGTGCACCTCCTTCTCCGTGTGCTTCTTCCTCCGCATCGCCAGCGCAGGGTTGCTGCTTGCAGACACCAGGTGCTCGTTGAACAGCCTGTGCTGGGACACTGCAAATGGCAGAGATGGGTTTGTGAGGGAGCAGCTCCGCTGAGCCCCATCCTGTAGCAACAGGCCTCCCCAAGAGATTCCTAAAAGCTGCCAGGAACACTTGCTCGCCTGAGGAACAGTACATCCTTCAGGCACCACTTACACCCACTCCTGATTCTGCAATACAGCAAACAAGTNGTGCTCGTGGACCAGCCTGTGCTGGGACACTGCAAATGGCAGAGATGGGTTTGTGAGGGAGCAGCTCCGCTGAGCCCCATCCTGTAGCAACAGGCCTCCCCAAGAGATTCCTAAAAGCTGCCAGGAACACTTGCTCGCCTGAGGAACAGTACATCCTTCAGGCACCACTTACACCCACTCCTGATTCTGCAATACAGCAAACAAGTTCATTAGTGTGGCCAAGAGGCCTGGGAAAGGGACAGGGTGGCGTGTCAGGCAATGGTTCCTCTCGGACTGCTTCTGTGAAAATGCATGCATTGGAATTCCACATTCAGCCTAGACAGGCAAAAACCACACATCTGTTTCAACAGTCACACAGCAAGCTTTGGGGCTTTACCAATTTCCCTGGAAAACTCTGAGTTCCCAGGTGCTTTTAAAAAGGTATCAGGATGTGGAGCTTAAACCACTAAGAGCTGATCTTTTTAAGATTCAACATTTCCAAGTCCCAAGCCAGCTCTCTTCAAACTTGCCAGTTTATGTGGCTTCTGCTGCCAAGTTACAGAAAGAGCAGATGGCACCAGCATATCACTGGGACATGAAAGGGTGTTTCCATCTCTTACTGGTAACTAAACTAATCTCTCCTGGCACACTCTCAGTCACTAACAGTCACAAAATAAGAACAATGAGGAGAGGCATTTGGGACAGTTCTCAGGGGTCTAGTTTTTCAATCCAAACTGCCATCTGCAAGCTCTGTTAGGACACCTCTCCAGAACATCCCCACCTGTGAGTCAGCCATTGTGCACGGAAGGGTGGGCAAAAGCTCCTGATCCCCTCCAAATCCCAACACAGTGGGCCTAACTGCAGATTGCTGAGCCAGGGGNCACCACCAACCCACCTGCCTCCCTCTGGTACCCACCCTGCCAGGTACCAGCAGGCATACCTGCACAAAGGAGCAGGCCACGGTGCCACTGCGCAGCTGGTTGAGTAAAGTCTCACACACAGCCACGTCGGGGACACTGGTCACACCATCCGTAATTATTATAATACCTGTAAACAAGGCAGCATCTCAGTGCATCTTCCATCTCAAACAGCTATCATTCTCCCAGTAAATCCACCAAAGTTTAGGCAGGGTAAAAGTAGAAGGAAAATCCTGAGGCTGGTTTAGAGCTTCCAAAGCATTATGGAGCTGGGAAATATCCTGATAAAGTACAGCACAGCACACAGAAAGGGCACAGCTCTTCACATCCCAGGTTGCCCTGAGCAACAGTCACAGCTGTACTGCCTCACACTCCTCAACACTGACACACAGTACTTGGCACTGTATGGTCCTCCCCATTCCTACCACCACAATTTGCCCCAAAGTGCAGAGTAGATGTCTCTGAAATTTCATCCCTAATAGAAAGGTCCATGCACACACCAGCCCTTATAAAATTAACCTCAGCCTATGGCAGGAGGAATATAACCCTTTGCAAACAACCAGGCAAACCTTAACCCCGAGGATGCAGCCAACCTGCGCTGGAGTTGGAGGGCAGCAGCTGCAGGGCCAGGATCCCTTGCCGGACCATGCTGACCAGGCCAACGTCAGCGGTGACCACAGACACACTGGGTTTCCTCCCAGATGACTCCTGCACATCACCAGGGCTCTCTTGGCTCAGGGGGGATAAATCCACCTGGAAAAGTTAAAAAAAAAAAAAAAGCCCACAAGGCCACATGGGGCAGATTTCAGCTCAACTCTAGTTCTCACTCTTCCAGACACCTTCAGTCTAGCAGTCTCATGGTACTCTGGAGCACCACAGCAGACTCCATTTGTAGCTTTAACCTCCTTGTACTCTTAAAATCCTGGTCACTTGGGCCCCTTAGAACAGCTGGGTAAGGCTGCTTGAAGGTGGAGGGACAGCATGCTCAGAGCTTTATATTAAGCTGATTTCTCATAGAAGGGAAAACATGAGACACTTTGGGGTCACTAAAACTTCTCTGTGGAGCAAAGCAGCTCCCAGTTAAAGAGATGGTACCTCTTTCTCCTCCTGTCATTTAGTATAAGCTGCAGCTATTCAGCATCTACTTCATCTACTATATTCAGCCCAGAAACACTGGAGAGGCAGAAGCAGCTACGTCTCAGCAGAGGGGGCAAGGAGCCTCCTAAAGACAAACTCTAGTGCCTATGCATTTAACTCAAATGGCCCTCATTACGCAGTGTTGATATAAACAAATGCAGGTAGGCATCTTCTATGAAAAATATCCCCTAGGCAAAGCCTGAAATTTGTATAATTACACGAGTGAGAAACCTACTGTATTCATAGTCCCTTAATCCCCACAAGGCTCTGGCAGTTCAACCCTGTAATAAAATATTGCTTAGTTTTTACTGCTAATGCAGAGAATGGCTGAGACCCCCTCCCTCTACAAAGCTACAGATAATTGGAGCTGGGAAAATAAAACTAGAACTAACTAAACTTTTGCTGTGCACAAATGGAAGCAGTATGTGCCTGTGAGCAAAAGATACTACTGTCCACCACTTTAATTTGCCAGATGCCTTAAATTCAGACACTTGTTAACAATGATACAGCTAATGCAACTTCAAAAGTGAAAGAAGTTTCAGTCCCTGCCCTTGCCCTGGGGCCTCCCACCTCCACCCCACAGCCTGTGGCAGGACTCACCAGTCCCTCTGGCCTGCAAGAGCGTCTCTCTCCTCCATTTGCATGGAAGAAGTTACAGGGTAGTTTACCATGAGAGAAATATTACATCAAGCAGGAATGCATACAAAGCACTGCAAAAACACCATCTGACTCACCAGTCGAGGTATTTACTTCTGGCAATCTACTTTCTGTTTCAGGACTGGCAGTTTTAGCATTGAAACACACAAATTTCAGCTAGAAGATGAGATTCCAAGCACTTCAGATATGCAACCGCAATACGTCACCAGTAGACTTTTAGTCATCTGATTTTGGGACTTTTTTTTTTTCCTTTTTGCCCAAACTCTAATAACTAATGCTAACTAAGGTCTAAATAACCTCAGCCAGACCAGCAATGACTTTGACTGCAAGAAGATCAAAAGCAGCATGGCCAGCAGGTTAAGGGAGGTGATCTTTTAATGTCCCTTCCAACCCAGACCATACGAGGATGATTCTATAATTAATTTGTTGATACATATATCCATGGCTACTAAGCAGCACCTGTCACAGACTGCAAGGAGTACTTTAAAAAAATGGCTGTTTATTCAGCTTCATGGCCAGTTTTCATGGTAACAAGGAAGTATTTTCATTCAAGAAATGTAACAAGGGCTAAGAGCATATTCACAGCTATTTATAGATTAATTATATGGACATAATCACCTCTCCCACCATCTTCTTCTCTCAGCAAATCCTACCATTTCTCCCATCATATACAGCCAGGCCCACTTACTGTACATTAACTTTGGGGAAGGTAACCATCCTCACCAGTCCTTCTAAACACTTAATGGTTCTGCATCCTCAGTGTTCACATCTCATTACTGGATCCCACAACATTATCTCACCAACTCCTTAGGTGTTCCTTCTGCAGACCTATGCTGCTTTTCCTCTTGCCACCCCACCTCAGAGTGCACATCTCCAGGAAGCCAGGAGAGCCCAACTACCTGTGCCCTCCTTACCTGTGGTTTGGGTTCATACTGCTGCTGAAGCATCTCTGCCACTTTGTTTTCAAAGGCACAGAGCTGTGTGTAAACTTGGTGCAGAAAGGCCTCACGCTTCGTCTCATCCAGCTGACAGCCCTGGAATAGCACCTGGCCCAAGGACACACATGTCAGCCATCAAGTTAAGATTTTAGTGCACCAGCCCCCAAGATGGTACACAGGAACACAATTCTGCACAGTGAAGGTCAAGCATGTCCCTGACAAAGCACAGGTACAGCACAGGCCACTCCTCTCTGTCCCTGCTCAAAAGCAACTGCCTGTGAGCAGTGGTACTTCATGGCATCTGCTGTGCATCCCTCAGCAGATGCCATGTGATACTTTGGGAAACCTCCTTCCTGGGCAAGAAACTTCTATTTCACTTCTCCAGCATAAGCAGTTATTAGGAGAAAGTGATGTGGGATCATTGTTAGAAAGCATTAACTTTAGTCTGATGCTTCTAAGGAAGGCCTGTTTGGTCTAATCTACCTTACCTATAGATTGATCAAATTATCTTCCAAGGGGAACAGCAAATTGAAATAAAGAAAAGAAACAATTAGAGTGGACATTACAAAAGAGGCTGAGTGATGTGACAGAGTAAGACTGCCACCACAGAAACTCCCCAGGGTGACAGGCATGACACCTGTGTTTACAGACATCACCCTGGTACAGGCAATCCCAGCCTACAACCAGATGCAAAGAAGATACAACACACAGACAAAGACCTCAGTAGACTGGTGGGGTGTTGCATGTTTTCCACATTCCCTCAGCCTCATATCAGCAAGACCTCATAGTGATACAGGAGAAATAAATGATTACCACAGAGAGTCTCCTGGATGAGTGATACACACATATGCCTTTTCCTCCATAAAAGAAACACAATTATCCAGTTGTACCCAGAGATCACAGTTCATGGCCTCATGAAAAGGTAAAGTGGGACTTTAGAGAGGTCCAAAGAAGAAAAATATAGCAGCTTCAGAGCACTCAATATAGTGTAAATAAGGGAGATACTGAGGCAAATGAGGAGCATGATGGTCTGTAGGACTGCTGGACAAAATGACACATAAAACATCAATGGCAAATGGAGAAATTCCCGCTACACTTACTCCAGCAGCACCTCAGAACAGACCAATGTGATGGCCACACTCCTCAAGTACAACACAAACCCTGGCACAAGGCTTAGGCAGGAAGGGCTGGAAAGGGCAGGGAGGGAGGGAACAAGCATAGACTAACGGGCTCCTCCTGTTACCATGCACTTCTCCTGGTATTAGCAAAGGGATGAAATACACCACCATAAACACATAAGTTATGTGAAAATACTGTAAGGTGGAAGAGATCAAGGATGAACTTGAAAAACAATGCTGGCCCATAAACCAGACTCAAATTTATTAAACAGACCTGCCCTGACACAAGTAAAATCTCACTGATAAATCTCACTACTCGGGCTGGTTGCTCCCTCCAGCAAGAAGAAGTATATTCAGACAAGTGCAAAAAGAACTAAGTTTGTAGGAAGAGGCAATTATCTTTGAATTAACCACTGCTACAGAGCTGGAACAGGCAGACAAGCTTTTAGTCATACAAGCTCTTCTTGAATGCTTCAAGCTAATTAAAACAGGCAAAAAAGAATTAATCAACAGAAATTAAAAACAAAAACAACCCCCAAATAACAAAACAAGAACAACAACAAGCACACATTTGACATGAGGCAAATATTCCCTGTGGCCCAATTTTAAGATCATGCCTGAGGGCAGCATTCTCCAGAGAAACCTCTGCTTCCTGCCCAGCAAGGAGAAGTTGCTCACACACACTTCTGCATCATGCCAGGCCACGTGTTTTAGTGAGACAAGCCTGCAGCATCACAGAGAGCAGAGCCCAGCTGCCACCTGCCTCGCTTTCCTTGTGCTCACAGGACACCTGCACAGCACAGTGAGTTGCTCACACCGTGCCAAGGGAGAGCCTGAATTTACCTGGTGGGACTGCAGGCCAATGATGGAGGAATACACCTGGATGGTGACAAAGATTTCTGGCTGATAGATAATGTCTGAACCAGGGATACGAAAGGGTCTTAACAATCCCACCAAGCATCGGGAAAGGGCATGAAACACTTCATCAAAAATTATCTCCCCCGTTGAGTCATCCTATAGAAACAGAGAAAGGGAACAGCTTTTTCATCTTCTAAGACCTTCAATCTCATTGTTGGTTGTCCTACTGCACAGAGCCAACATCCAGAAGCAAACATCCTTCTGCAATGGCAGCTGGATTAAAGTGACAACTCCTGTAAACAGAAGTCACACATTAAGCATCCAATGGAGAAACAGGATTTGCCATTAAGCTCCCAGCCAGGGGCACAGCATGGCTCCCTCCCAGGAAAAGCAAGACTTCTGCAAAAGTTCAGACTGACACTGAGAGCAATAAACCTTTTCTCAGCAAACAGAAATGAGTTTGTTTTAATGCAGAACACCCCAGAGTGAGGCAGCTTCTGCTCTTACCACAATCCCCGTGGAAGGGCTCAGATCAAGCTCAATCACAAATCGGTACTGCCGGGCCAGGAAGGTGACCCGTGTAGAGGGGACGAGGAGGTAGGGCCTGGGCTGGACCGGCTCGTCTGGCTGCCACCCATTAGGCAGGATGCTGAGAACATCAAGCTCATTTTCTGACTTTACCTGCCCGAACAAGCAAACGGTACGTGAGAGAACATCAAGCCACACCAGAGGAAGGATCAAAGAAAGGAATGGGGCTCAGTGCTCTGCAGGGTGCAGGTGCTGCCGAGGGTGCAGCACCAGCCGCGGTGACACCATCCAGCCCTGAGCACCAACTCACCAGCTCAGGCTCGGGCACGGCCCGGATGACCTGGTGCAGGCGGCTGAGGACCCAGGCGAGCCGCACGTTGCGGGAGATGCGATAGTCCTTCTTCATCAGCAGGAACACGTGCCCTGCCTCCTCCACCTGCGGCGGGAGCACAGCGGCCCAGGTCACCCCCGGAGCAGCCCTGGACAGCGCCCGCGCCGCCGCTCACCCCGGGCTGCTCCGGCCCCGCAACGCCGGCCCCACTGCTCCCCACGGCGGCCGTGTCCCCTGCGCCCGCCTCACCCCGGCCCGGCCCCGNGGCGGCGCCGCGGGGGCCGAGCCCATCCGGGGCTGGGGCGGCCTGGGCGGGCGGCCGAGCGCGTCCTGGAGCACCCCCGTGCTGAGGGGCACGGAGC
>VZTT01069906.1:10158-22186 GCA_013400855.1 Buphagus erythrorhynchus
TTTTTCCAGAAAAAAAAAATAAAGTAATACATATTCTGGGTCAGGAATTACCCAGAGGCTTGAGACACGCCCGTATTCATTTTTTGTTTGTCTGGAAAAAAATGCATTTCATGTAAACACTTTTTTTTTTCTGCTGCAGGAGCTGAATGATTTTTACAATGTGATGTTTTCACACATTAATTGAGCCATGTCAATAAAGCGAGGTAACAGTATTTCAGTTAACAGTAAGTACCTAAATATTACATTACAGAATTAGAGCACTTTTTCTATAAAATGGTAATTTAAGATAACATTGACAGTACACCAAAATGTAGATTTTGCTTTACAAGGTATAGTTGTTGTGCAAAGCATTTTAGACCTCCTGAATTAATGATTTTGGTCACTCTCTAAGATATTTCTTACTTTCCTATTAGAACCTTCTTTCTGCATGAAGCTCATGTAACTTTGCTACAATATGCAAAACCATTGAAACTAAGCTTAAGAGTACTTTTAAACTATCATAGATTGCTGTTGTTGTTCTAGACTGCTTTCTATAATATAGAAATATCACTGGCATAAATATTTAATAAAGTTTTTCATAAAAATATGTAATAAACATGAATGGCTCTGATAAGCAGGTATTATTTATTTATATACATCACAGAGTTTTTGAAGATTTGTTGTGGTAGCTGCTTTTCCCAGTGCAGCAGGTCGCCTTCAATGTGTGCAACAGTAAGTACATGGGTAATTCTGTTGAAGTGTGTGCACTTCATCAGGACTGAAGTCAAAGTGAAAAAAACATACCTTGATGGAGAATACCCAAAGGCAAGGCAGACAAAAAAATAAAGGGAAAAAAAAGTTATACTCATTTTAGTCATAGCAACTAGATACACAGAGGTTAAACCACTTGCCTCAGGCCATAATGAAAGACTGTGAAATAGTAAGGAAGATAACCTGATTTCTTTTATCAATCCAGTCTTAAGCAGGACATATCCTTCCCTTTGGAGAAAAATTGTCCTATGTAATTTTTGACAATGTCAGAGTAGGATATTTCCCTTATGAAAAGACTTGTGAGTTACATCTTGTTCTGGTGGAATTTGCAGCAACTCAGTGCTACTCAGAAATTGTGGAAATTTGGTGGTAGTGTGTAACTAAAATAATTATGCTAGCATAATTACTGAGAAGTAATCACTCAGTTATTAAGAAACGAGGTGTGTAGAAGGACATGTATATGTTTGCATAGAACAGGGAGGCAGCTTTCCAGTTTCACTTGTATGCCTTTCCATATTTCTTTAGATTTATTTATTTGAAGGTCTTAAATGTAAATCTGGCTTGTGTAATGTGATTGTATAAGAATGCAAATCATATTCCTCACTGTCTTATTTACATATTTGTGTACATGATGCGTGTTGATAAGACCTAAATTTACCTAACACTTACTAAAAAGAAGGAAAGGCAAAATACCCTAAACTCAGAAATTCCTTCAAATGTAAAATAATCAGAAAGAAGGAAAAGAAAGGACTTTTTCTGCTTCTTGTTAAAAGCCCTATACTGACTTGTATCCATTTTGTGGCTTAGTGCTCATGTGCCAACTCTTTTCCTACTTGTTCCCTGTGAAATGCATGGTTGCTCTTAGACAGGTTCTGCCTGTGTCATTACTGTGATAGTTTTTGTTAGCTGCATGGTGGTGATTTCAATGCTAAGGTGGTTTTCTCATGCTCATTACTTTCTATTTATATAATTAGTTGTGCACCCCTTTTCTTTTTGGAGGAATCAGGGAAAAAGCCTTTTCTGGTGTGCCAGGCAGTTAATTACACCCTTCAAATTCTGTCCGTGTACTTCATTTATGAATGTTTTATTAGTAATATACAGAGCAAGAAAATGGAAGATAGTGGCGTGTCCTGAAAAGTAATGTTAAATTGTCACAAAAGTCTTTAAATTTTTGAATTCATTAATATGGTTAAGAAATATTTTTCATTTTTAATATCTGTGCTCAGCTTAGTAGAAAAGCTCACTGCGTTTGTGATTCAATATGTATATGCTTTCTGCCTTTTTAATTTGAAAATTAAAGATCAAATCAGCTTCATTGAAAGTTACTCACCAATCTAGCTTTTTTAAAAAAAGGACATGATTTGACACTAACTATTTAGAATTAAGCTTATTATTGAAGAATCTGGATTAATATATAAAGAAAAAATCTGCATCTGTACTTAACTTGATATTTGGTCAACAGAAGCATTCAATGGATTTTCCTTTAAAGAAAACAAATTCAGTGTGTTAGAAAAAGCTTCTCCTTCCATATAGGTGAGAGGCCTTTGAAGTCAATGACACGGTGTATAGTTTCTACTCAGCTATTAAAAACTTCTGCTCAGCATTCTCAGTCATGTGAGCAGAGGCATTTTGCCACTTGTCAAACCTCCAAAATAAAGTTTGTTGCCTGGCTGGCTGAAGCTGGAATATTTAACTGTGCCTTTTGTCCTGAAATAAACATAGCCTGGTTATATTTGTGAGACTTAACGATTCCCATTGAATGTATTAATGAAGTGGTTTTTGGCATTCTCCCCAGGCTTTTGACAGTCAAAGGTTGTTTAGATAAAGGGAGTATTGGTGAGAGAAGAATCAATATTAATTTAATATGGAATTATGAATTAAGCCTGTTAAACTTGCATGTCATGTTAACTTTTCACTTCTAAGTGCTTCAGATATTTTCTATTTTCTCTATTAAAACCCAGTAGTCTATATTAATAGTTTTATCGAGCCGCATGAATAGTTTTTTTCTTTTAAATTCTTTCCATTTTCTCCCAGATACTAGCACCGATAGAGATTTTAGGGCACAGGAAACCCTAAAATATTTCACTGTGTCTCTCAGAAAAAAAATGACTTGAGAAAAATATTGAGATTGGTTTCATCTCTCTGTAAATACATGAACAAGGATCTTCTTTCTTTTTTAACCCCTTATTTTTTGACCAAATTGTGTTTGTTTAGAGTACAGTTTCCTGCATTGTACTCCACACTAAGTAGGATGTTTTTTGACTCCTGCTGAGCAAATAAAGCCGAACAACTTCCTGTCTCAGCTCAGGATTTTATTCAAGTTGTGTTTTAGATCATTTCTAGAAATATCCTTACTTGGTTAAAATTGAAGTTTTGGCTGTAGGAACTGGGGTCTTCTTGTTCCTATTGTGCCTTCTCCTTAACCTAGAGTGAAAATACTTCAGTTGACTTTAGTGGAAGTGACTTTAATTAGATCAGACTGTGCTAAATGTGCAGATGCATTCAGAATGGAGAATGTTTTCCTGTAATTGCTCTATACTCGTCAGTTTATAAATATGTTCATAAAGTAGCTTAGACTGATGGGAGCTGATGAGATTCTGAGCGATGTAATTATATACTTTTGCCATCTAGTACAACCAAAAAATGTTTATCTGGTTTTTTTCTTTTCCTTGTCTATATTAATAAACTGTAGAAGTAAATAAAAATCCCTGCAGCAGTGGAAAGCATAATCATCCTGATTGTTTATTCCAAAAATCCCATTCACTTAAAGGGCTGGCAGTCTTGTCTTGAGTAGCATCATTGAACAGATGCTTTTGTTGTAACAACCAGAGAGGAGCCTGGACTCTAAAGATTGCATTTTTAATAGTAATGCAGCAGTTTTGGCATAACAAACCTTGTAGTGCTGTCCATGCATGTGAAGTCTTGGACAGCTCATGGTGCAATCCTTACAGGTACTATTTCACAATGATCTAGGTGATATCTGGATATAATAGCTCTTCTAAGCCTTATGTGCAATCATATGCCTCTGCCTCCCTTTTTGAATCACTGGTGTAATTGCTGTGGCTGGTCCTATCAGGCATAACACATACTGATATTAATCATCATTCTTTTGCCTGTCTCCCTCTGGGGTTACTTCTCTGCATCTTAGCCTGCTTACTCCTTAATTGCATCTGGGGGCCCCAGATTTTCCTTGCATTTCTCAGTTTTTTGTCCTTAGATCATTACTAATCTGCAGACAGACACAGCCTGCATTACCTTTGTTGGCTTTTTGCCAGACACCTACTATTGTTTAGATAACATTCAGGTAACCCATACTAAACACTGCATTACTTGAGCTTGCTCTAAAAGCAATTTTACAAACTCTCTGGGAATTTAAATAGAAAAAAAAAAAGTAAACCATCCTCTTTTATAACTAATTATCTGTCTTTTGAAATTCACTTACAAATATGGGAACAGATAGAGGTAATATAAACCCAGAAGAAACTCCCTAACTGATGCCCAAGTGTACTATGATGCAGCATTCAGAATTGACTTGCTACCTATAAATTTCTAAGATAACTCCATCCACAAGGCTGCTCACTTAAATATGATGGGCAAGATGAGTAGAAAAGGGAAAAAGAACAACTTCAGGACACATTTTCTCCCTAAACTTTATGTATAAGCCAAAAATTTTTCACATTCTGGCTGCTATGTCTTTCCTTTCCTACAGTCCCCAGGGAAAAAGAGCTGTTTTCCTCATGACAAGCTATAAACAGTCTTTGAAAAAAGAGTTTGCCCAGGCAGCCCTGTTGATGCGCCCACAGGGATAGTGAGCAGTCCCCTGCTTGATAGAGAGGGTGGCTGGAAGCACTCACTGCAATTTTCTACCATCACAGGCTTCTGCTTTCCTAAAGAAGGATGAAAATAGACTTCCCTGCATTCCAGCATCTATGGATCATGTCAGATAATAGAAATGGTTTATGCATGGATTGCTTATTGACCAGTTGCCAAATTGTTACTGATGCAGTTGATTCCCTCATGTTAACTTAATTTCTAGTGAACAGCTGTAACATAAGGAAGCTCTCATGAAGTCAAACTAACAACCCACTGGTTTGTAAGTGTATAAATTGTACCTCAGGTAAATGCCACAGAGCCAGTCACCAGGAGGCCACTGAGTGCAAGGATTTTACAAAGCAACAGACGTTTTTAGCAAACAGGGAGAAAATTCCTCTTGAGTAATTTGAGTCAGCACACAACCTGCCTTTGATAGACTGGGCTGGGATTTGGCCCATGACAGTGTCCTCGTGCCAGTTATTTCTGCTTGAGCTTTGAATTGCTACCTTCCATGATGACTCTCCCATCAGTTCTGCTCTGTGTCTTCCAGAGCTCTACTTGCCTGCCACTGCCAGGCAGGGCTTCTCTGCAGATTATTAAGCCCCCAAGGAGCATTGTCTGAAAAGAAAAAATAATAAATAGAGATGATTTTAAACCTATATGACTTCCTGTTTTTAAAAAGATAAATGGGACAAGTTTTTATTGTAATCTGTTCAAACCAGAACTTATTCCTTGGTGTTTATCTCATGAAGGAGCCAATCCCCATATATTCAGATGCAGCTTCCCAAAGCTCAGCTCCTCAATTCATGTGTGATTCAAAGTGAACTGACTTTCAGTTCAGGATTGAGCACCTGTAGCTCCCACTAGCTTCACTGGGAGCCATTTTTACTCATCATTTGGGATAATTGGGCCCTTGGAGATTCTGGCCACAGTACTTACAGGCATGGCCAGGAGGTATCCCTGCCTGTGGCACAGTCATGGCAGCCTGTCATTTCAAGTGTTCTTGCTGAGTCCAAGAAACACTAACAATGAATCAAGGGAGGAAAACTAAAGTTTGGGGCTTTTTTTTTTGTTGTGTTTTTTNGTTTTTGTTTTTTTTTTTTTGTTTGTTTGTTTGTTTGTTTTTGTTTTCTGTTTGTTTTGTTTTGGGTTTTGTTTTTATTTCGTTTCCATTTCATTTTCCAGGTAAGCATTACAGGTAATACATTTTTATGTAGCTCTTTTCTCAAAGCCTCTTCCTGCCCTGCAGAAAGTGATCCTATAGATGAACTTCCAAACTTTCCCTGCTGAAGGAAGTAAAACCTGCAATCCTGCAGATTTACAGCATTTTCAGACTGCTTCTTTCTATTACAACCAAATCACATCACCTGATAATCTTACTCTCCTCTCACTTAATGAGAATTTTTAGGCATTCTACCAACACAAGCCCTCAGCTGATCTGTGTATACCATTTTTCCTTCTCTGTGGTTCACTTATGTTTCACAGATACTATCTTTGCATTTGGGGGATGCTTCTCACTGAATTTGGGACACTAAGCAGGTTTTTGAATGTCTTTTGACTAGTTGTCAGTAAACCTTGGTATACAGTTTTAGAAAAAATATTAAATCATCAATAACTAATGGTAATTGTCATGCCTGAAAGAGATTCTGTGTCTTTTAGAGGGACTCTTTAGTAGCATGGTGTTGTCTGTTCTCAACTATCAACATATTTAGTAGAATATTTAGCAGTATAATTTAGATTATTGTAATATTAGTGACACAAGATTACCATACATAGACGGAGTAGCAGAGAAGTCTATTTCACCTGTGGAAGGCTGTGAAAAATCTGCTGCTATATTTAAGAGATGGACAAAAGTCTGAAAGCAGAGAGAAAAGAGGATGTTTAATGTCACAACCAAACAGCCATCAAAAGACAAAAGGTTCATCCTGCATGCCAAAAAACCAGAAAAATATATCTGATTTGAAAATTGCCATCCTGAGCCCTTGGAATTAGACCTCACTTCAAATGCCTATCAAATGTGATTGTGTACAACAGGACCATTAAACTTAACTTTTGTCAGGAGATGATTAAGAATGAGAATTCTCACAGTCTGTGTATTTTTCTATGTTGTGTTACCATGACAGAGGATTTTAAGAACTGGGCTACGTTGCTCTTTTTTTTTTTTTTGTCTCGTGCATGGAGGTCTCAGACTTAAAATCAGGAAACTGCCTGTGAATTTTTAAATGTGGTTTTAGGGGCATTTTTTTATTGGATAAAACTAGATGTGTTACAAGAGCTGATCAGTGGGACCCTCTCATGGAATAGGATTGCAATCAGAGGCTGTAGCTGTGTGAGGTCATTCAGCCCTGTGAACCACTGTAGCTTCCTTGGGCTGTACTCTGAGCCATGGAGAAACCAACATGATCTGACTCTCTGGACAAAATTGCATAGGGTCGAAGTGTCTTACCCCTTGTCTTTCCTTACAGGGAGTTGGATTTTTATTCCTGTGCATTTTGGAAAGGGTATGTGTTCAGACAGGCAGGTGTGGTAGTTTGCTACTGCACAGGATCAATTGCTAGAAGGGGGATGTTGACTTTCTGCAGCATCTAGAGCACTGGCTGACATGGAAGGATCAATATCAGATGGTTGGATGATGAAGTTTTGACAATTGTTTTTATATCAATACCTTCCTGAAGCAAGGGAGGGAAATTCTTTCTTGCTTGCCAAGGTCTGCATAAACGGCCAGTCACTTGTGGAGGATTGCATATTGATCCACGCTTTAACATTAGCAGTTCTTGATTGTCAGGGGTGAGAGAAGGGCTGTCTCCGTATTTCCATCCCTTCCTCTTCTGCTCCACCCGGCATGGCAGCTCAGAACCACAGTTTTTTTTTCTACTTCTCAACAAAATCTATGGGCTTTGAGAGGCAGGCTGGAAGTGGGAAGGCAGGGAAGGCAGCATGGGGAGCTGGAATATCATATCTGCTTCCTGGAAAGGGCCACGGGCCAGATTCTGCCTCTCATGCCAGCTGCTGTGGGAAGGGCACGAGGGGCTTAGACCCACAGCAGGCACCTGAGCCCTGGTGCCAGCCAGTACTTCCAGGACAATTCACAGTGCTGGGAGCCTCTTGGAGTCACAGGGTCACTCTTCCAGGGCTACAGACCATTACTTACAGAGCAAATATTCAATGGTAAGCAGTGACTTATAGCTCCTGCAAGACTTTATTCAGGTTCTGGTTGATTAATTAGGGCTTTTAACAGGGAAAAGAATGGCAGCTCTATCTAAGCTATAGGTGATGGCAGCAGGCTGAAAGTTGACTGAAGGCAGGGTGAGAGCAGTGGAGATGGAAGTGGTGCTGGGTTGGTGATAGGTCTTACTTTCATAAAAGGAGCAGAAAGCAATCTAATAGCTTGGAGAATTTAGTGAGGCTGTGCAGGATCCTTCACAGTGCTGAGACAGGAAGCTTAGAGACTGAATAGCAAAGAGTTTGAATAAAAATGAGCTACAGCTGCTGAGTAGGGAGATGGTGCCTGCTCCCCATGATATTCTGGGTAAGAAGTAAAACTATGAAAATTAACTTTGGGAAATGCAAGACACATAAAAATAACTGGAAAATGTGACTACTCTAAAATTTCTATGTCATCTTGGTATCCAGAAGATGAAGTAGATGAATTATTTGAAAGCTAATTATGTTCTAAGTAGTTTGGGAGGGATTTTGGTTTAAAATTATACTGTCCCTATAATTTCAACATTTTATTTAGGATTGAGAAGTAACTAAATGAAAGAGAAAAGAAAGTGAAACACTGTGATAGGTGATGTTTAAGTCTAGAACTTCAGTTAAGCTGGAGAACAGTTTTATTAAACAACATTAATGTTTTGAAGGGACTAGGGCAAGAATGGTAATTTCTGATCTCTACGAGACAGTGTAAAGCTTGAAAGAAAAAATCATCAGGCATATAAAAAATATCTTTACTGTTTTTTAATAAAAGTCTTAATTTAGAAACATTGAGAAACAGGAAAAGAAAAATGCAGAAATCCTTCAGACCCAAGCAGCTGAAACAACTGGTGAAGATCAACATATCTGCTATGTAATGCAAGTAAAAATTTTCTAGTAAGTTCTGTCACTAAAGCTGTGGCACAACTGAAAACAAAATTTCCATGCATGAAAAAACATGGAACAAACACCACGACATTGAAACCAGAACTGGACTTTAAAAATTATAAAGTGTTTCTGTCTTTGATGATATGATGATAGGATCTCAAAAGTGTTTCCATATGATTTTTTTTTTCTCTTAAGATAAAAATGCCCTAAAGGTTGAAAGGAAATTAAAATGCTTGGAATAGCTTATTGGTGTTTATCCAGTTATTACTTTCCTGACTAAATATTGCATAAATATAGATGTAAAATATAAAGTCTAGAAACTTTTCTATTAAAATTTTACATCAGTAGACCATTGATGAAATAAAGATTAGAAGTTTGACGTGATTGTAAAAAATTTTTGTGGCTTCTCTGATGCACAAAATATACATGTAAGCTGTTGGATGGTATAAGGACTTTGTGTTGAAATACTTTTATCTGACTCAAGATATGTATGTAAAAGAAATTCTAAGTTTTTAGGGAAAAAAAATCCCTATCTAGGTGTTGCTTTAAAGAGTACTCTGATTGAAATTATGATGATGGTTAGAAAAACAAATCTGACTGATTTCCAGACTTTTTCCAAGATGCAATGCCCTTTTAAAGGGATAATTTGACAGGGAGAAAAAAGATTTTTAAGGCAGAGCTACTTTCATCTGAAGTTATGAAGAAACTACCTATGCCCCATTGTTTATTACTATAAATAAGATAACTTCTGAAAAAATCCAACTACTTGTAAGTTGGAGCTAAACCATAACCTGCAGTTTACAGATCTGGGTGCATGGTGTATTTTTTCAGCTTAGCAGCAAAAGCAAAAAATGGAAAAAACCCCAGAAAACCCAGAAATTGATTATTGAGATGATGAACTTTTCTACTGATATTTCATTAACACCTCAGCATGATATAAGAGGCATAGACTTACACTCTCTTTGCCATCCCCTGGGAGCAGAAGAGGGAATTGAATTTCCTTTGTCATAGAGAATGAGGCTAAGCCTGGGTAGGGGATGAGAAGAATGATGCAGAACTCTGGATTTCCCAGAGAAAATCAGGCCAAAACCATTGTCTTCAACATAATTGAAATCTCAGTTTTAGTTTACTAACTTGGGGGTGGGGGGGTGGAGAGAGACACTTTTACCATCTCCACACAATCAGGACCCATGGCTATCCATCCTTCCTTAAAAAAGGCAACTACAAAGATGAAACCAGCCACAGTTTAGAAGTGCTTTTCTAGAATTCCAGGCTGGTTTTAGGCATATGGTGGCCAGCTGTCATCAGGCTTATGCTGACATGCCAGGATTTGTAATGTTGTGCACAGTGCAAGTTTGTCATATATTACTTTTAGAGCAAATTTAGGGGGAATAGAATAGAAAGCAGAAAGAGCAACTATTTTTAAGACCTGCTGTTTATCATATTTTTTCCAGGCTGAAAATTCTCAGAGTTGACATAATCCTGAGCATTTGATTTCAAGTTATTAATTTTTTATGCTCTCCAATACAATTGTGGAAATACAGTGATCATCCTACAGACACACCTGCACCAGTCAGCAAGAGACAACTTCTGAATCAATATCTCTGCTCTCTCAGTGACATGGCTCACACAAGCATGTATATTTGCAAGGAGGAGATTGTCTCTCGCAAACAGTATTCCTAAAAAAATATTGTCCCACCGTCCTCAGAGGTGGGACACGAGTTTATGGATGACAAGGCAAGTATATTCCATTCTTTGTAGAAGATAGATGTTAGGGAACTATTTAACTTCACTTCTTATGTATACAGAATCAGCAAAGAACGGCCAGTGACAGAAGTAAAAGACTGGAAAGGAAATGCAGGTGTCATCTATTTGATCTCATCCCCCTGCTTTACAGGAAGACTCTCCTGGGAGATGGTTGTCATATTGCTTCTTAAAAACCTGCCAGCTGCAAGGGTGTCAGAGCTTTCATACATAGGCTGTTCCAGAGCTTAATTGTCCAGGGCTTGACCATTGACAACTGCTTCCTAATATATTAAGCCCCCACTGCTGTCACTGAGTATTCATAATTCCTCAAGGAACCGTGGAGAAAATCAGTCTTTATACTCCTCACTGCAATATTTCATGTAATTGAAGAATTTACAATCTTCAGATTTTTGGTCTCTAAAATGGAAGAATTCAGCTTTTTCCCCACCTTTCTGCAAAGCTTAACAATTTCCAAACCCCTCAGCATTTTTGTTATTCAACTTTAGAGTCTCACTAATTCCTCTAGCTCCTTCCTAACGAAGCACTTCAGCCATGACATCATCAGAGGAAAACAGAATTACTGCTTGTCCTTATGGGTGACCTCCCACACAATGTTCCTTTTCTTGCACCATCTGCATATTATTAATTTGACTTATTTTATAGCTGTGTTGTTACTCTCAAACCTTTCTTCAGTGCTGCTGCCAGCACAGTAATTTCCCAGTTTATGTTTGTATATTTGCTGTTTTTCCTTTCTAAATGACGTACTTTATACTTTTTCAGTGCTGTTAATACAGAAACACCAAGACTTAATAGAATTATGTATTGCCCATGCAACATTGCCATAAAGCATCACCTGATTCTTAGGTTTAAAGATCATTAATGTTTATTTACCAATATCTTGCTATTTTATTTATTGTATTTGTCACAGTGCTCTGCTTTGTATATGCTTATGCTTGCTCATGCATGCTTTATGAATATAGAAATTAAGATCTCATTAGCTTGGTAATTAGGCCAGTGATAAACAGCTGTTTGTTTACTGTGCAGGGCAAGATTTCTACAGAATTTCTTTACCTTTCATGCACAATTGTTTGGAATCTCTGTTGCAATTAAAAAAGTATATGGATCTGTAATATCTGCTGTTAATTGTTATTGCCAACTCAGTACAATATCAGACAGAGAGAAATAAAAGAGAATTGGAGCATTCTTTAGACATCCAAGAAGCCATGATCTGTGCTAGTAAAATACTTAGATCTCTTTGCCTTAGACTAGAGTTCTATAGGCTGTACAAACATGCAGAAAGAACTTCCAAAAGACAGCAATGGAATACAGACAGAGGTATGCACAGCAGTATTATATGTCATTTCTGCAAATTGAGTTAGATTGAATGTTAATAACATGCAGAAGCCTATTGTAATCGAGGTTTTCACAGCTTCTACTTGCCCTTAGATTTCAATCCACTTGGCCCCCTGCTTCCCCCATACATAGCATTCCCAGGACAAGGAGTCCCCTGTGGATTAGTGATGAGTCAATCCCTATGATAGAGAAACTAGTCAGAAGAATTAATATTAATCTTTTGGAGGGTACATGATAGCAGGAAGTTTTTTAAAATCAGAATAATACAGTGCTGTGACACCTAGAG
>VZTT01069908.1:5156-29653 GCA_013400855.1 Buphagus erythrorhynchus
TTAAGGTTTAGGCCATGAAAGACAGGGATTATTATGTTCCATTTTCCCTAAAAAACCAACAGTTTTTGTCCAGCTAGTCCTTAGTAGTTCACAGATGACTCTTGCTCCTATATATGTAGCCAGAGTACTTTACACACTGGTCAGCTGAAATACAACAGATATTTAAGAGTACAGGAGGACAATAGCACCAGCATCGTCCTCTCAAGTCACAGAGTTAATACCCAATCCAAATCCAGATTCCCTCATTTATGGGTACAACTTTAGTTGGTGTATTTAATAACCTCTTGTGGCTGTGGGATATTTCAGTTCTTAATCTCTAAATTTTGGCTAATGTAAACATCTACTCAACACTTGACCCATTAGTACAGGGAGAAAAAGAAGGGAAGGGAAGGTTTGGGAAGGTTTGGTTTGGGAAGGTTTGGTTTGGTTTGGGAAGGGAAAAATCTGCTCGCAGAAAGAATTTTACGTAAGTATAGATATATTTATGTTATCATCTGAAATCAGAGAAAGTTCTGCCAGAGTGCTGTCCAGATGTTAAAGCCTTCAGCCTACTGGAGAGCAACTACAAGAAAAGACGCTGCTTTTTGTCAAGTGAGATTCACAACCTGGCTGGGAAAAGCCTTGTAAATACTTTAGGATTAGGGTGATCAGCTCTAAATAACAGAAATAAGCCATACTACATTTTGCAATAACTTTAGAGAAATTTAAATTGAGATTCAGTCATCAAAAGTCAGTGGCTCTGTATGACATGTATTAGATAAAGAGGTATCTGCAGTTTTAAGAGATACACTTACTGTTTTTAACTGCTAAGCTTTCCCTCCCTACCCCATCCCACTCAGGCAAACATCATCTACAAAGAAAAAATTATTTTGCATTGTCATTTATGGTCATCTCCTGCCATCCTTTATCCTGACTTACTTTGCCTATTTCTTCCAATTACATGATTGGTGAAATGAGTTATTACCAGACATCATTACTGTTCAGGTTTTAACCTTTTCTGGTAATTCCCATCACCATAGCTGTTTGAAAGCCTCTGCATCTGCCATCCAAAATTCTCTTAATGTGGTTTTCTNGGTGTGACTACTATTCAGGTTTGAGCATCCACTTGAATATTGTCTATTACCAGATTTTAAATTTTTTAATAATATATTAGCCTTAATGTGACCATGAACTTGAACACACTGTGACTGGTGCTACAAAACACATGGGTCTTTACTTAAAGAGTTCACTTTCCAAGACAAGACGACTGAAAATGACAGACTGATGGAGAAATACAAGACAGCAACGAGACTGGATTTGCCCCCATGTTGTTATGAATTTTTTTGGTAGCCATTACAAAAAAAAAAAAAAAAAAAAAAAAAAANNNNTGAGGAAAGTAATGTGAAAGCATATTTTTAAACAGAATGAGAATCATGTCTGTCATTGTTATACACACATTGATGTAGCAAGAGGTGCTTTTAGCACTGATATTTATTCTTTGATGTGTTCCTTTAATGTTTTTTATTTTTTCAACTCCCAAATCTACATTTATTTTTCCCATGCTATCAATATGAGACTCATATCACCTCCTAGACTTCAAAATCAATGCTGACAACACATGAAGGTGTAAGAAAACACACAGCACAGCAAACAGTTAAATTTTAGTTGCTGCCTGAAGCATGAATTCCTGAAGCCCAACATAGGCTGCCATGCCTCACTGCAACTGCTGCTGTGCCTACCAGTTAGGACATATTAGCCAGAGTTCCAGAGGAAAGCACACCTCGTGATCATTAATTTTGCCCCACAGCTTCACTTGCCAAACAGATTGGGAGCAGAACAGAAGTTAGACATGTCTCCATCAGTCATACATCTCAAGGCAGTTGATGTCTCTCTATTCCCATACACAAATCCTGTGTGCCTCTTGTGGACTAAAGTAATTCAGCAGGTCCGATTCCAGCATTTGTCCTGTCAATTTGCCATACTTTCAGATCTGTATCAACTCACTAACAATCAGAGACAACATTTCAGTGTGATGCAAAGATCATGGAGGGCAACAAAGGGAAATAATACACTTTGAATTCTAACAGGCTTACAATTATATAATGTTGCACTGATGTAGCTGGACATATTTGTCTCCAATATGAAATAAATATTGCTTCTTCAATACAGGCAAAGGAGAGGAAAGGCCTTTTTCCTTTATTGCTGTTGAATATCAGTTCAAGTACTCTGGTCTTCCTCACACAAATAACCACTGAATCCAAGAAGATAACTTCTGTGTTTCTAAGGATAAGGTTTGTAGACCCATTTACTATTAGAAAGTTAAAAACAACAACTAGCATTTTATGCACACAAATTCTGGACGTATTTTGCTACGTATCACAATGAAGGGTACCAGTTTAAAAAATTCCAGACTTGTTTCCAGTCAACTCTTAAGAAAAGAAAATAAGATGATTTAGTGTACATCTTCAGTTCTATGCTAATCAGATCTGGGGTCAATCTCCCTGTCACTGTAATTTAACTCCAGTGTATCTACCTAAAATATAACACAATGCAGTCAGCGTATATTTTTCTATGTGTAAATCCAGAACCACATATACATTCAAACACATATCAACAAAATTTTGCCACATATTTATGGGGCATTTCTAATCACAAATGCCTGAGGTGTCAGGCAGGTATCAATAATGTTGCAGCAGGCCAGCAAGCTTGCCTGACTAATGTAAGTTATGGGACAACTTCTTCCACAGCAGACTTGTACAAACGGGTGCAGCAGCCTGTTACCATCTGAGTACCATGGGCTGGTCACTGCAAGGATGTTCTGGCTCTGTAGCTGCCATCCTACAGATCCCAGCTGTTAAACTGCCAGATGGAAGGAGGTTTTCATACTACAAACCTCTTCCCAACTCTCCATTCAGGGAAAGGGATCTAAATTTGGAACATACATTTTCTTTCACCACTTAAATCCATATTTATAGCCTAATTTGATTTGATCCTTTCTCAAGGATTTCTCTGTCCTAAAGAAGTTTAAGTCTTCCTACTGTTATGCCCTTGTCTGATTCTACCATCTTTCGCCCGGCATGTCCAGGACAACTCCCAGCTGATTCAGATGACAACTAGAGTTAGCTGATACCACTTCCATGGTTGCTACAGTCTAAGGAGATTGTTAATTCTTTGGGGTGCAGACAGCTATTTCTGCAAGGCAGGGCGATGTCCACATCCCAGAATAAAAAAAGGTTTAAGCAGACAGAATCTTATATTCCTGATACACTTATAACTTGCTAATCACATTTTATACAATTAAACACACGTTCATTAAATCTCATGCAACTGGTTGGAGGCAGGGTTCTTGTGCTCCAATATTAACAGCTATAAACTATATTTAAGAATAGCGTTTTCCTTCCAGTTTTAAGTTTTATTAATTGTCACTACCTGCACAGGGATCTCTTTTAAAATGTAAAAAGTAAAATGACATTTACTGAGGTCAGCCTGTTTTGTCAGCAAGATCTGGTGGGATGATTCACACAAATGAAGATGTGGCAAAATACACCTATAACATTTTCAGTTTCAAATCTCCAGGGAAGACTTTGAAAATAGCAAAGTATAATGAACTAATTTTTTAGCAATAATCAGAATAAGGATAAATAAATGGGAAAAAAAAACCCACAATGTTTTTTACAGAACTATACTTAAAATATAACACTTTTGAAATAATGATATTGCTTAAAAAACCAAACCAAACAAACATATAGAAAAGCCCAGCACTAGAAGTAGTGATTAATAACATTTCAATTTGTTATGCTTTCATTTGTTGAGGACCTGCTACCTTGGTCAATATTTCATCCCTGGAGATTTCCCTTTTCACATGTTACTAATCCATTCTTCAGGTTTGGAGAACCAGCCACTAGTTTTAAACAGTCTCTAATTCCTTCCATATTACAGCATCAACTATGTTTCATTATAAAATACCTTAATATTTAAAAATTAGTAATCATCCTTCATATGATGTAAAAACAATATTAGCAAACTGATGGCAATCTAATAATTTCTGGTTTAAGACGGTAATTTACAAAAATTTGAGACTCACTGTCAATGCATTTTTCTGCAGTGAAGAGATCTGCATGACTTCTGTACTAGTTTACCCTTATCTGACCTCCCATAAAATACAATTACTTTTTCTTAAATAATACTTTTTCACATTCTTTCTATTTTTTGTTAAAAGCATCTTCTGGGATGCAAATAAATCTCAAAACTTACAAAACATCCTCACATTTTCTGCAGTGACTAGGCTCAAATCCTTGAGGGACTGATGGAGGAAAAAAGACACTTTTCTCATGGCGGTTTCCCCTCATCCTTATAGTCAACATAACCAGGAGCAGTCAAAGGTCAGGGGACAAATGAGAGTTACTCAGCTAAGTGAGACTCTGCAAGTGACAAAGATAAATTGATATGCATGTGGGAAACTGGGATGAATGAAAAATGAAAAAGATGCTCCCACTACCAGAAGAAAGAAAACCACATACCTTACTACCTGTGTTAAAATTGTTCACAACATTTCTGCTAAGACTGGCTGGGGAAAACAGCATGACATCTCTTGAAAATCAGAGGGTTGGGCATTTAGGTGTTTTGACAGGTTTTACTCAGACACATAAATTCCAGGTTGTAGGATATATTGCAAAATAGGTCATATACTTGAAATATCACTCATACATCAGGTTCTTGGTTGAAGAGCTGGATCTTCATATGCAGACATGCTTTTGCAATTGTTCTGCAAGCAACCTCAACTGAGGACCAAAGTTGGAAATCTCATAGACTCAATCTTTTGATGAAATTTGCAGGACTTCATGGTTTTAATATGGTCAAAATTTCCAAAACTCCTTTTAAATTCAAAAAGTCTGCTTGAGAGACAAAACCTTAGCAATTCAGCTGTGTTCAAGACTTAATTAGGCTTTAATTAATTAAAACAACTTTGCTCTTCATTAGTTGATACCTTATTGAAGCTAAGCTTTGTACTCCTCGTAAGAATTTCCTCTTTCTGTGAGATTTAGCTTCAGTAATACAGGTAGGACTCCAAATGATAAATAACCTGCATATTGAACTAATGGCAACATTTCACTCATGCAGAGCAGGAAAATTTAGCCCCCATGGGTTATGTTACAGGAAACTCCTTAAATCAAAGTGTGGACACTCAATATTGAGGTGCATAAACTATAAGCTTTATTGATCATGTCTCTTGTGACTTGGCACTCCTGCCATGCTAGAGACATAATTCTGCATGAGACTGATTTCCTTCAACTTCACTTAAGAGTGCTCAGCATCTAAAAATATCATAAAATCCTGTTTCTGCACACATGTGTCTCCAAAGAGCACGTGGAAGAATTCTCAAGGGTATTTTATTTCTTCAGCTCTTCTGAAATCCTGGTCAGGCATCTAAGAATCCTGAAGGAAATTAATGGATATGTTTTACAGTGGAGGAGGTTGCCTATTTGGCATAAACTACAGTAACAGTATGAAATGTCTTCTGATAAGAGGCCAATGTAATTTTGTTTTCTGATCTAGTGCAATGCTAGTAATCCATTCTTACATATTTGCATAACTTTGCTTTAAATCAGTTTGAGTGACTATTTACCTGCCATGTATGCTCTGATGCTGAGTAGCTGCAGAAAAGGACAGCCAGTGGAGGGTGAAGGGAGATGCCAAGGTTATAAACCAGTGTTTATATTTACAATCAAGCTTTACTTTCACGGGAAGCTTCTCTAGCAGACGTAGGAGCAAATGCAGAACGTCACAGCTCTCTATCAGGCAACACCCTCCCTGGCCCATTCCTGTAAATTCTCCACAGTGGCATGCTTTATTGCCGTGGAGACACAACATGATGGCTATTTATTTAATTGCTTGGAAAGCCCAGCCAAAGAAGGGTGTCTCATGTTTGGCGTGTTAGTTTCCTGCTTGCAAATTTACAATTTAGCACCATTTGGGTTTTCAGAGTCTCCTTGTTAAAAGTGCGAGGGGCCCATTTCCCCAGATGAAGCTCAACTGCTTTGTCTGCCTCCAAACTGTCAAAATCCCCCAAAAGGCACAGAGCAGCAGTGCAGCCTGCTTGAAAACTGGTGTGTGCTGCCACACGTTCCAGCCACTGATTAATATTTGACATATTCTCCAAGCAGAGCTTTATATCCAGTTCAGTGTTTTCTCTGTCCTGTCCTTTCCTTCCCTCCTCCTGCCCGATTTTGTAGACAGACAGCCATAATACGCAATAGAAGCATAAGTCTTTAAACTGAAAATGTCATCACTTAGGAATACAAGAGAGTGGTATGTGTCATGTATGTCTGCAAAATGCAGTTGCTGTCTGTTACAGTCTGTAGCAACTTTTAAATCTGTCATCACGGCATGAATTTCATGTTAAGCTCCTTCCCAGTGCTTTAGCCAGGAAGTAAAGGGGGGAACATACTGTATCATTTATGGGCATGCTGGTGCTGGGTCAACCATGACATCACTCTCCACTCCGCTGAGCTGTAATGAGGTGAAAAGGCAGCTTTAGAACAACATAGCACTTTATTTATTAGGAAAATTTAAGTGTGTGTGTATTTCAATTTATGATAAAACTGAAAACAAAGGTTATGGACTATAGCTCTCCTACAGCCCAAAGTAAGTAGGGGAGGGAAGGCATTTTGTAGATGATGAGAGATTTAATGCACCCTAAGCACAGAAGATTGAAAGTTCTCAGCAGGCTGAAATCCTGTACTGACAGCCCAGCCTATTAGAGATGGTACACAGCACATTTTGCTGCAATCGGATTGTACTGTACCCTTTGATCAGAGCATGTTGCTGAGGCAAGAGTCGAGACCACCTAACATCTCCAAACTCCAAAGGACATAGGCATATAAACTGAGAACAGAGGAAAAAATTTTGTGAGGCTTAGAGGCTACAAGAGACCTTGATTGCAGAAGGCTCCCTAGAAACCTGCAATGCTTTTTAAAGCAACATTTTGAAGCTGGGCAGTTCATTACAACTCTCCAAATTAATGCTGAAATAGAAGATGGACTTTTGTACTTTACAGTGAGGATTGGTTTTGTTTTGTTTTTGGATCGCAGTTGGAGATGGAACAAAATAAGTACAAACAAAAGAAAAGCACAATGCAGAACAGGTCTGATCAGATTTGCAATTAATTGCTCTCACTTCTTTTTTCTCAACTACGACCATATTATTTTTACCTCAGGCACAGCATCAGCAGCTGGCTTTCTTGGAAATCACTGCAAAAGCATCACTGCTCCTAACCTTCCTGTTTTGAATCTTGCTTCAGAGAAGGGCATCCCTCTGCCAGCTGATCACCAGTCTGGTAATCCCATCTCTCTTGGCACACACTACAAACCCCACATCCATAGTATTAAAACAATACTGTCAAAACACTACGTGCAAGCTGGACTTTTTCTGTCTGGAAAGTCTGAATGCTGTAATACCAGGTCTATGGCATAATAATAACAAATAAAAATACATTACTACATATAATTAAATAGAGGATTATATCTAGATCTAACTGAAAAATGCAGTTTAATATTGAAATTCTTCTTTCCTGATTACAGCATATTACTTTAACTGCTCTGGTCCCAAGAAACAGTCTGAAATTGGTTGTGGCCAGAATATCTTGGGTTCTAACCTTCCTAAACATTACAGACTTCTAATACCTTGAAAATGTCAGAACAGTATTTGGCAGAAAATAATCCATGAAAAGCGCATCTGGAAGAGACAATGTCAGCCCCTGAAAAGGGGGTGTTCTTTGTTTCAAATTAGTGGTAAGCCAATGTCTCAGCATGGTGCTAACATACAATGCATTACTTGAGTTGTAATTTCTCAGATGAAATATAAAACTACATTCCTCAGTGTTCACAGAGGTTTAAGAAGCCATGATGCAAAATCAAGCGTATAATTACTGGCCAAACTCTCACATGGGGAATAAATACTGCAAAGTATATTTATCCCAACAAAGGGAAAACTATAATTTTAAAAAATTATTTTATACATGTATCAGGCAAATGTCTTGGGCATTTTAAGATCATATTTCAAAAGGTAATATCAACCTTCCAGAAAAAAAGGATTAAGTAGGCAGAACAGACAATTCTGTATATGTTCTCATTTCTGACAAAAATATCTACTAGGTGGAACTGAATATTTCATAAGTTGCAAGGTCTATGTTTCCAATTATGCTCTACAATGTATATGTAACAGAAAGAGCTGAGTAAATGGGGCACCCTATGCAGTGGGTAACTCCTCAATCCAAATGCAAGCAAAACCTAGATATCCTTCACTCTTTTTTTGTTATTTTCTTTATATTTTTGAATAAGCTTACCCCCACCATGTCTTTTTCTGTTTCCTCCCCATTCTAACCAAGTTTGATCTCTCTGTGGATTTCGTTACTTAGGAAGAAACATCTAAAGATGATTCCATGAATATGAAGTCTCTTAGTCCACCACTCATTCTTAATACATCTTTGTCTGCCTTCTCAGCGCACATTTAAAAATCAGTTCTGGAAAACTATGAGGATTCTATTAGTCAAAATATTTTTATTTTAATTTGACTTGTAAAATTCTCTCTGTACTTTCCCTCACATGTGCTATTTGTTTCAAATACAGCATGAACCAACTGTAAACATTGTTTTTCATCTCTAGCTGTGATGGAAAGCACCTGGAAGACAAAAGATGGCTGCGACAATCAAAACCAAGATTATACAGCATGATCCAAATTCATTCTTCATATGTTTCCTCAAATGTTGACCTAAATTGAATTACAGTGTGGTCTGGTGCTCTATCTGCATTTCTTATTAAATTGCTCACCATTAGCATCTGCCTTTCCATTATACCTTGTGGCCTTTCTTACTCATTAATAACCTCACCATATGTCCCAAGTTCAGTACTTCTTCCACTGAATTTATTTTGCCATTTACAGATTCTTTAAACTTTTTTCAGTATGTGAAATATCTTTGTAGAAAACAAGAATAGTTTCTGAACTACCCACTACTTGTATGATGCTCTTTTCAACAGGTAGCTCCCTGTATCTTTCTCTATTTAGTTGTTTCTGCCACCCTCAGTCACACTGAATAGGAGGGTACTCCATATGAATCTACAGTCTACAGAATGGAGCAGAGAAAAAGCAGAAATCACTGTCTAAGAATCCAGAATGAGCTACTCTTGAGTACTCAGTAACAGTTTTGGCTACTCTAGCTCAAAGATTTGTAGCAGAATTAAAAATAGGAGGAAAAGGACCTAATCTCATGCCCTTCCACAGGCAGGTAGGATTGGCCACTGTTGGATGAAGAAATCTGGGCTCACTAGGCTGACAGAAGAACTGCAGTAATGCTAGCAGCAAAAATTAAAATCTCATTGTCTGGCACAGCTTACTGTCTGTGCAATGCAGTTAGGAAGAGAGAACATGTACTCCTGCCCCAGCTCCTCTCTGCTCAAACACTAAACTGAGCTCAGGCACAAAATACAGACCTGGATCAACTTTCACCTGTGACAGCAGTGACATTGAGCGGCTGAGGAGCTGCAGAGGCTCCTCAGCAGTGCCTCACACAAACGTCTGCTCCTCTGACAATGCCTGCATCGTGTGCCCGCTCCATTGCGGAGCGCTCTGGCTCCTAGGCACGACGTGTGCCTCACACCAGCCGTGCTGGCTGACACCACACACCTTCTATAAATACTTCACCCACATTTTTAATGTGTTCGCTGAAGGTTCTTTCCCCTTTTAATTTTCTGATATTTCTGATACAGTGCCTTATAACCGGTGCAGAAAAGGCTGAACAGGAAGAAACAGACAATGAAACACAATGCAGGAAGATGCCAAATCAGTCAAAACCCCCACCCTATCCACACACAATCAGTGCCAGCTGTAGTCCAATTAAACTTAATCTAGTCACATGCTCATGTGTTCCTCAGAAATTAGAGGAAATCAATTCAAATGCTAATGAGAAAACCCATAATTTATTATCTGCTGAGGAATGCATGTTACATTAATTTTAACTGTAAACAATTATTTTTATTGCAAGATTAATTACACCATCTTACACAACTTCCTTTTTTCATATTTTTTGAAGGAATTAGTTTTCTGCTACTGTTTTGTTGATCTGTCACAGCATTTTAAGCCTGGAAAAGTATAATTAATTTAGGAATACCACAAATGTGGTCTCTACTCTTCTGTCAAAGGAAAGTGGAACAAATGCGTGGGGCAAAATATGGAAAGATCTGGCTGAAACTTATGACCTCAACAAAAGTACAAGAGCCAGGAAACAGTATAGTCACCATTGGGAATCTGGGGCTAAAAACATAGCATGAGAAAAGAAAGCCCAGGTAAAAGCAAAAGAAAACCTTTGTGGGTATTAACCAAAAATGAATGAAAAATAGAATTTTGAGTTAACCCAAAATGTCATTCAGCTGAATGAGTGGTTTGCTTTAATTTTAGTTGATCCCTTTTTATGTGTTTCTTTCTTTTCCTCTGTATATAAAATTAAAGAAAAAAATCATTACACAGTCAGGAAGTACCAAAATATTTTATCAATAAAAACAAGTAAGCAGTGGAAAAGCAGAAGCATTTCAGGAAAGCCTGTCTTGTTTGCTTTGTTTGCTGACCAGAAGTCCTACTGTTTTATTATGAAGTATGTGTACAGAATGAAACATCTGCATTATAGCTGAAGTTTACTGCAGTGTACAGAGAACAATGATAATATTTCAAACAATATTTATTTTCTCAGTTTCTAGACATTATTTTTTTGTTTGAAAAGCCTTCTCTAATCTCAGAAAAATGTCAGTGATAAAATGCTTTATCCTAAGCAGCTCATTATTCTTTTTATGTCTTTGGTTTTTAACACTTGTACCAAAACAAAAATCAAAACCAGAAATGCATCTAAGGAGTTCATTTAATGGCTCAACAAGCAAGAAAGACCATCCAATGAGTAGTTTCATTTCACATTAATTTCTAGGAGTTTTCTCAGTACAGCTAAATCTGGACCTGAGGTTTTGGGGCTACAGCTAAATGGGAGATTTTTTTTTGTTAAGTATTTTAGCACTACCTTTGGTCACATTACTTTATAGGAAACATGACAAATGTAGCTCTTTTCTTCCTTGCAAACCTTTTGCAAAGCTGTTTTGCACTTTCAGTAATTTATTAACTACTCATAATGTATTCAAAGAAGATTTTAACTATATTTGACTTTGTGTATAATTTTTTAAAATTGCACTATTTCTTTATTCTTGTCATATAGCCATTAAATGCAATCATATGTACATGTTTATAATATATGGTTAGCACACCTTAGCCAAGAAAAAGAAAAGTGTAGCATTGCAAATAACAAAACTGAAAGAATAACAGATAGCACTGTTTTGCAGTGCTGTTCACACGCCTATAGTGAGAAAGATAAGACTATATTCAACCTACAAACTGTAATGCAAACAGAATATATTCCAATAAATATTCACCAAAAGCATCTGAGGATGAGTCTCAGAAGGTTGGGCAGAATGAACTGTTTGTCCCCAAACTGTGGGTTTAGATCAGATCACTATGTCATAGAGAAGCAGTACATTTAAATTTTACCAAATTCTACCTGAGGATAATAGCTTAGCAAACATGTCCAAATTTCTCAGTGTTTCTGTCACTGTCTTTACCTTTCTAATTGCTCACAGTTCACTATTTTCCTTCAACTTTGTGATTAAAAAAAGCACTGGTTTAAAAATCTGTCACTGAGGGTTATCATGAGTTGTCATGCAGCCTTCTTCACAGCGCAAAGTTAAAAACAAAGGGCACAGGAACTTCAAAAATCACTTGTGTTTGCATGTTGCTGGACCTATGCCCTGGCAAACTGAATGGTTCAGCAGTCACCAGAATTACACTTTGCCTGCTCTAAAGCACCTTTGGTTTTCTGGGTGAAGCTGAATGTGGCTGTGTAATTTGTTGCGTTTGTTAAAGGAACTGGATGCATCACAGTTCCAGGTTCGTCATTTATACTGGTTAAACTGCAAACCTCTCTACAAAGTAATAAAGCAAATGGAGCATACTAGCATATATCCTATACATGTTAGGAACCAGTGCTGCCATGAAGCTCTGATTAAGCAGTACAATCTTCATTCACTCTTCATGCTGCAAACCCCACATCCCAGTAAAACCAGAGAATGTGATGAAGCTACTCTGGACCCCTTTGTACTTCTCATACTGCCAACATCCAATGACCAAAGGAATTTCTCCTTGGCACAGGGTACTACATTGCCCTAGTGTGTGTGTACCAATAGCCCTTTCTCCCAGTTTGCTCAAGCACCATCTGCAGTTCATCCTGACTAGCACAACCTTTGACATCTGTTCTTTTGACACTTTTCACCAAGTAAAAACAGTGCTGACAGTTTCCAGCAGAAGGATGCAGGACTTTTCAGAGTCATTTTTCAGGACAGTAATAATCCCTAGAATTGTAGGAGTGTCTTCAAAGAAGACCTAAGGAGAAAATGGAACCACAACTCTAATTCTGTTAAGCAAAGAGCCCTAAATAAAAGTAATTAAATTTTATATTTCAAAATTTTATAGTACAAAGACAGAAAGAATTATTAGATGCTTACAGCTGGTCATTTGTTAATCTGAAGCCATTAAGTTTCATTCAGAGAGCCCATCCAGCCAAAATATTTGACCCCATGGTGGTATTAAAGTACTTGCTGAGACAGAAGGTAGATGAGCACAAACGAGAATCCAAGAGGCAAAACTTCAGCAGAGGAGGGAAACTGCTGAGATGAGGTACGCCCAAGTGGTCTCAGCAAATGAACTCCAGCCTCCCCTCTTGAGGGCCTTCCCCATGTGGGCTCCAAGTGTATTCCCTGGCAGACATCAGTCAGTCTAACACAAGGACATGAGCAACACAAGTCAGCTGCATCCAAGAGGATTCTCTGTATAACAGAACACCAGCTCACATTACCTGGCACCCCATGTCTCGTTATGGTCAGCCTCCACGCCTTGAGAGGAAGCTGAAAACAAACTACATCCTTGGATCTATGTACTTAATTGGATGTCTGAGGAAATTTATTCTTGACTGGTTAAAGCTCTGAAGCTTGAGAACTCTTTATAACCATTGTCTTAATGCAGAGCTGGCTGTGTCACAAAGCAATGCACAAGCATTTCAGCTCTTGCTTCAGCCCTAAAAGAAAGACAGAACTCCAATGAAAGAAAAGATAATTGGAAATCTTCAGCAATCCTTTCCAAAATGTTCACTGCCATCCCCACATTCCTGTCCCTAGAAACACACAGGTATTAAAATTTCTTATTGAAGTTGGATTACCTTGTTTTTTTAAAGAATCTCTAATCTCCTTTCCTTAAAAATCTAAGCAAGGAAGAGTCCTTCAGCTCACCTGGCAAGCAGTTCCTGCATCTAATTACTCTCACAGCTTCCAGCCATTCGATCTTGTTATGCTTTGTCAGCAGGACAGAAAAGCCCAATTATCACTTTTTTTCCATGGAAGGGTATCTGTGTGATTCTTGACCTTAACTCTAAGAAGCTGTGTAAGTAGAGCTCCTTGTTTTTTACTTAGAAGAATAAGGCTTGTTTTCCAGCACCTGTATAATTTTCATGGCTTGCATTTGAAATCTCTTGCTTCCACATCTAATTCTTGAAGTGTGGTCCCCCGAAAATAACACAATCTTATAAATTATCTTGCCAATATCATTTGAACCTCTTTACTTTTCCAGGATCTTTTCTTCTGATACAGCCAAGGAAGCCTTTGCCTATCTTAGCTACATCACTGACAGCTCATATTGAAATAATATTCATAAGCTACTAAATTTTTAAAGACAGAATTACTGCTTACATTCTTAACTTTTTTTTGTCTCGCCTACAGACTTTAGGAACTAATGCTTTTCATCATTGTCTAGGGTTTTTTTGACAAAAATATTGGTATCAAAACAAGTCTAGATCCCTGGAGAGCTCCACTGGAAATAAATCTACCGAACTGATATATCCTTTATACAACTATAGTTTGATACCTGTCATTAGCCTATTTTTAATCCTTGTAATAAGTATTTTTGTCACATAATGCAAGCTTTTTTTCTTAATAAAAATGGTGGAAGATAAAATATATATGCAGACAACTACAAATAATAGACAGCTTAGCATTTATAAACTGGGCATGTATATGCTACTTGTGTGCTCTACTTGAGCAGTAACCCAGGTTAGCTAAAGCCAAAGAGGTTTAGCTGGGATGCTGAGGGCACCTTTGCAAGGGCCACGCTTGTGCAGAGCCACAGAACGCAGCATACCTGACATGGAGCTCAGCTCAGATGCCTGCTGCACTCACCATCTGCACACAGATGAACTTAAGGCATTCCCCAGAAGGGATTGTCTTCAGGTCTCTGTGGCTTAGGGGGTGCCAGTGATGGAAATGCCTTCTAGAGCTACAAGGGATTCTTGCAATAAAGAACCTCCCCACTACTGATCTGCCTCCAACTTCTCAGAATCTTCTTCCTCAACTAAAGTTCAGTGGACTGGTATAACTTCTTGTGTACAGTGCTGTGCTTTCTAAATATTGCACAGACTAGTTTTCACAGTAAACTGATAAATACCTAATAAACCCACATTCTTTTTGGAAGCTATATTAATTGCACAAAATAGATCTGGCAGATTTAGTCTTGTTCCTGATCTACAGATGACTCAATTGCAAAACTTTGTCAAAAGTTCAAGTCACAAATGTTTATATACCTGTTGGGTTGTATTCAAATACAAAAATGCCTGGTAAGCTAAAGCTAGTAGCTGATTATACCCAGACACTTAATTGCTATCTTTCCCTTAAAAGAATTCCTGTTTTGGAATGTCACCATTTGGGTAAACGTGTGAACAGAAAGCCTGGATCTTTTAGGGTCATTTACTGGTTATCAGAAGCCATGATGAATATTGAGTAGCTGTACAGCCTTGGATGTGACAGTTACCTGTGTACTGCCATAGCTTCATCACAGATAATGCTTTAAGTGTTCTCAATGGAAACGTGAGCATTATCCTATGTGCAGGTTGATATCAGACGATCTGCAAGTGTAAGGAATTGTGCAGATGAATTCCTGCTGTGTATCAGCTGATGAACATATAGATGAGTTTCCTCTGTGTAAAACAAAATCTTTCTGACTAATCAACCTTTGCATCTTGACACTTCAGTGGTAGAGTATATACATCCTCTCAGCTCTGCCATCAGAATGTAATAAATCTTCCTGCTACTGTCATAATACTTTTCTCAATATTTATAGTTAGAAAAATTTAACTCTTGACTGCATGTTAAAAAATATAGAGAGGATTGATTGTTAAAGTAAAAATCAATCTGAGGGTTTTGATGATTTAACAAGCTGCAAAACCATATAAATGTATCACAAAAACTTTGATTGATTTATAACTTTGTAATCCATCCCTCTTCATCTATTATCCTGTAAGTACTGTATTAGCAATCATTAGTAGCAAGACGAGATAGAACACTGACATCTTCCTGACACAATATGACCATAACTGGAATCTTCTAATACACAAATGCTTTTACCTGGCTATTAATAGTGCCCTTCACTAAAGATGGACTGGTATTTCCAGCTGTATTGAACGACTGAAGTTTGCTATCAATCCTGGAAGTGTCTGCTCCGGATGGTTGTACCTACCGGAACAATAGTGGAGTGCCAGCCAGACTACTGTATTACTGCTCTTACCAGCACAATCATTTATCTCTGTAAAAAGACAATAATTTTAAATTAAATCCATACTAGTAAGGATTAAGTAGATATTTTTCAAGATATTAGAATATGTCTCTGATCTCCATGAAAAAATAGTTTTGTTTTCCAGAAGATTAAAATTTTCCCATGTGCATGAAACTTCAAGATCACAGGCACAGGCTAGGACCAGTACAACTCTTTGTACCATCACTGTGCTAGCACTTTTTCTAAAGTTTTAAATTGTCTCTGAAAAAGTTTAGACAGTATGAAAGAGCACAAAATCTCCATCAAAAAAGAATACCAAGGAAGATTGTAATTTGCTTTATTTTAAACTAATTCTAAGCAAAAAGAACTCTTTGTCACCAGTACACCAAAAAGGTGTGGATTTGTTCTGTAGATCATGCACATTTATATACACCATGGAAGCCAGTGGTTTAAGCAATACAGAGAACAGCTTGGGCCACCATAATTTTTATTTCTTTCTATCCTTGGCAAACTTCTGATAGGTGTCACTTGTGCTCACAATCAGCAAATTCTTTACAGAAGCAGGTACTGTGAAAGCCAGCCTAGACAGCAGGCTGACCCAGGCAATTGGTGGTCCTGATACAGAATCCCCCCAGCGTCCTCACACCTCTTACTGCGGTACATTTTCACCCCATAAATGGATGTGCTTTATTGCTAAAGTGCCTACCCTGGGCCAGTTTCTTATCTTGTGTATACCACCGTAAATCTAGCACAACTCCTTTAATGATAGGGGGTTATTTTGCATTTATGATTGTGTAAATCAACATAAACTTTGTCATTTCTGTCTGCACTCAATATCCTCATTAACTTCAGTCTTGTTTTTAGCTATGAAAGAAATCCATAACAATGGCAAAGCCTGTAACATGTTAGGACATTTAGAAATATATGGGAAAATGTAATGTGGCCTATTATATAATACTGTACTTATTATTTTTATACACATAATTCCCAAGTAAATTCCTTCTTAACCCTGTTGAGAGCCCAATAATTATGAATAATTCTATGTCATCCAACAAAATGTTCCAAAATGTCTCCAGAAAGGCTTTGTCTACAGGAGCAGGATTGTGACCTGGATCTTCATGCAGGTGTCTAGGCCAACATTTTGGTGACAATGTGCCATTCCAGGTTCATACCTTTGTTAAACTGTTGTCTTACAGTTTCTTATATGACTTTATTGCAGAACTGGTACACTGCAGTGCTGTTACACTATAGCACATTCAAAACATAATTGTATTGGGTTTGCGTGGCAGTTTAGGTAATGGGTGAGCTACAGCTTCCATGAGAAGGTGATAGAAGCTTCCCCCAGATATGACAGAGCCAACACCAGCCAGCTCCAAGGCAGACCCAAGGCCAAGCCTCATCAGCAATGGTCCCAAAGCCTCTGGGACCATGTATTTAAAAGGGGAGTAAAAAAAACCTGCAGAGAACAGAAGCAGAGAGAGAGGAGTGAGAATATATGAGAGGAACAGCTCTGCAGACAGCAAGGTCAGTGCAGGAAGGGCAGGAGGTGCTCCACGTGCCAGAGATTTCCCTGCAGCCTGTGGTGCAGACCATGGTAAGGGAGCCGTGCCTCTGCAGCCCATGGTGGCCCATGGGGGAGCAGAGATCCACATGCAGCTTATGGAGGGCCCCATGCCAGAGCAGGAGGATGCCCCAAGGCAGCTGTGAGCCAGAGAGCAGCCTCAGAAGTAACCTGTGCTTGAGCAGTTCAAGAAGTGCATTGTGGAAAGCACTGTCTTCTGTGGGAAGGACCCCACACTGCATCAGGGAAGGAGTGAGAGGAGTCCTTCCCTGTGGAGGAAGAAGCAGCAGAGATTGACCACAACCCTCATTCCCCATCCCCTCTGCGGAAAAACAGAGATAAAGTCAAGCTCAGGTAGAAGTGAGAGGTAGGGGGGAAATGTTTTAAAGTTTTGGGGTTATTTCCCATTATCCTACTCTGATTTGATTGGTAATAACTAAACTAATTTCCCCAAGTCCAGTCTGTTTTGCCCGTGGTGGTAATTGCTGACTGATCTCTTCCTGCTCTTAACCCGTAAGCCTTTCATTATCATTTCTCTCCCCTGTGGAGTCCACTCCACTTAAGGAGTGGACTGATAGAGCAACTCTAGTGGGCACCTGGTGTCTAGCCAGGGTCAATCCAGTACAGTAATATTTAAATCCAAGCAATTAAGCATTTATGTTAATCCCATGTTAATCCAAATAATGAGAGAGTCTTTCTGCATCAGAGTTATTCCCCTTCAATGCTGCATGCAGTCACCTTCTACATGTATATCATATCCTTCACACACAGAAGAAAAAAATACCTCTGCGAACTCTAAAATACTTTTTCCCATGGCTCCAGTGGGCCAAGGAATTCTTATGGGCAAATAAATAATTGAAAAGGCTGATAGGAAGAAACAGTACCCTCCTTGTATGTATACTCATTTTCTGAAGATCAAAACAGCTTCAGGCTTGATTTTTAAGATCCTCTTTCATGTCCCTAATATTATGGGGGAAGTTGGAAATGTCACCATAGAAAACTAATATGCAGCTCATCAATGCCACTCTACCAGGCAGTAAGAGAGGGCGTATAGAGAGCTATAATCCTGTTGAAACTGGCAGTAGAGCTTCCATAGATCCTGGGGGTTAATTAAAAGATCGTGAGAAAATAAACCAAATAGGAATTTAGGACCAGAAAGAACAAATAGATGCATGAAACCTCGTTGGATATTTGCAAGAAGCTCATAAACCTTCCAGTATGAATACAAGACAGAACAGGATTGGTCAAGAAAATGGTAAGTAGGTATAACATTATGTAAGTACTGTGCCTGGCAAACCAAGAGGGATGTAAATCTCCTCAGTGAGTCAACATGTGTCAAAGGTTGTGATCTTGAATTCTGTCTCCATGTACCTCATGTTCTCAGGCCCTCCTTACTCAGGCCCAGTTAAGGCATATTTCTGCATTTGTCCCAATCCTTCTATTTCAGAGAAATAATAATCGGACCGGCAGAATAAGGCACACAGTCATGCTGAGCACTGATCTCCCATGAAGTGTCATGTTAGCATACATTGTCTCTGGGTGAGTCTGTAGCATGCTATAAAGGATCTGTAAGAAAACAGTGGGTCTGTAATCTTTTCACCAATGAACACTTCACAGATTTCACCTTAGCCCTTTAGCAATCAAACCAGCAGCTGAAAACTGCACACTTGAATATTTATGAAACATCTTACTCAGCTGCTTCTAGAGATGTTTTCTTTCCATTGTGCTTTCTTTCTCCCAGAGAGCACAATGAAAAGGACACTTTTAAGACTACTTTAAAAACATTGATTGGTTTAAACATTAAACTGTCACAAGCCTAAAATGAAATTTTATTAAATTACCAGTATATTGAGGACCATGGCCCAAGACTGAAGACAACTAAGTATACTAGTAGCATTACTTCATGATTAGTGTTAGGACCTGTACTTATGATGAAAAACCAAAGTATTTTGTGTGCTTACATATAAAATTCTTTTCTCTTCTGGCCATTAAAATTGCCCTTCTGTGTGAACGTTAGGCATGGGGCTGCTCAGGAATGAAGCACCACATTCCAAGTGTGATCCTTTTGGTGTTTGTACATGTATATGGCTATCTGCAAACCCAAGGCCACCTCCAGCATGACCACACATTGTATTTTACTGTGTACTCATTTCCTCAACAGTCTGGACCCAGAAAATATAAGAAAAACTCAAACTCCAGGTGAAAGGCTGTTAACTATTATTAAAACAGTGGAAGTCTCAAGAAAAAAGATTGTTTGCCGATAGATCTTTCTCACAGATCTCTGTTTGCCGCAGATCTTTCTCAGCTCATCCAAATGCATGAAGCAAACTCCCACAAAGAATAAAGACTGCTGCGAAGCTCATGCCATTCCATTCCCAGTGCAAGATTTTGCTGTCCCTAAAATAAGCCCATACCAACTTGTGTATATTAAAATAAATGCTTAAATCTCTAGCAAACCAAGACATTCCATTGCTTCTTCTCTGGGGAGAGGACGAGAGAATGACCAACATGGGACAGATATTAGTCCCATTCCTTCAGGAGCTGCTAAGCCCAGAACTATAATGTTAAACAGCATTTAAGAGCCCAAATATAATGGAATCATGGAACTTAACCTGTAATACCTGAGAAACCCAAACAGAGAACCAGGAAGGATCTCAATATGAAAATGTATAGAGGCGGAAAACACTTACCAGTGTGATATCTGCTGTATGTAACTGCAATTCACCAAACAGGATATATTTCAGATATTTTTGTACATGGAAAAGTGTGGTCTGCATTTCCTACTGAAATTAACAGAATGTAAATCCATATTCCCTGGCTTCATGTTCATAACTATCTCTCCAGAACCATTTGTTCTATCACAGGAAATTGTTTAGACCTATATGTAGGAAGATTTATGCCTAACAATAGTAAAGATTTAGATCTAACTTATTAGTCTAAAGCAATTTATTTTTCCTTGATCTTCACATGCTTTATGCACAGTCATGTTTAAGGAATGCACCCAGTGAATCCTTCCTGGAATATAATACCAGAAGAGAAAAGGCTTCTCCACAAATAAGAAAAAATACTTTAGTCTATTCAGAAATCAGCCTCAAACTGACAAAACCTAGAAAGCAGACAAAAAATATAAATTCTTTATAAACAAATGACTACTCATACTTTCACTTTTTTNGACTGACATATTGTGGTTTCTTGGATCTAACCATTGCAGTGCCTGGATTTGTATTACGTCCAAATAAAATTAAATCTCATCTTTAAAATAAAACATACTAAAATATTACATTATGGTTTTTTACTAGTGGCAGTGCTACTGGCCTACAGAGAACACTTCCCCCCTATTTCCATGTCCTTACACCTTTTTCCCAGTGTTCTCCATTTAATCATCTTAGCTTTTAGCACAGTCTCCCCACGAAGACATACCATGCTTTGTGGTATGCTGCCTGATGAGACATATGCTTGTAACAACCTTCACTTCAGGAGTGATTGATGTTAAAGTGCCTTATGGGGATTATTCTCTTTTAAAAACACAAATATATAAAAGAGAAATATCACCTTAAAAAGTCAATCTAAGTATGGCATCTAAGCAGAGGGTGTAATTCTTTGACCAACTCTAAATGAACTCAGTTTGTGGATCTGGGTAAAGTTTCACTCTATTGCTTATAAAACTAATATGACTAATGAAATGATAAAGGATATGTCCTTCAGGCCATTCTTACCATACAAAGAAGTTAAGAGTAAGGTTGATGGTACCAGGGACAACACAAATCATGGGATCAGAAATACATTTGTTACAGCAGCAATAACAAAGTAAAATTAAGGATAGCAGTGGACCGGAATCAAACTTCTAGCTCCAAATGCCACTGAGCTTTAAACACCAGTGAAATTCACATTTAAATTCTGTGGATAACTTTCCTCTCTGGCCAAGCCAAAATCCCAAGTACAAACATCAGTGAACTGTAACTGAATGTGACTCCAGATACATTGGAGAACAAGAAATGTGTGGCTTGCTACTATATAACATATTTAAATACAAATTAAAACAAGTAATAGACCAACAAATGCCAACAATAATACTAAGAAAAATACTGAGGACATGCTTATGGTAAAGTACCTACCCAGTTTGGGTGCTCTAAGTGTATGCCTCAGATTTTTTGGGGCACTGGGGGGGGAGAGGGAGGGGGGCCGGAGGGAAGCAAGCAAAATTGAAACTAACTTTGTTAAGTGAAATTTTTAGGCTAAGAAAGAACTGCAAGCTTATTTTGTGCTTATTTGGGAAAAATAAGCACAAAACCTTGCAAAATGCAAGTTTAATATATGGTATGGGGAAGGGAAGGGAAGAAAGAAGGAGTTGTACCATATATTCTGTTTTGAGTTATTCAGCAAATGCAGGGATTACTGCAAGGAAATCAGCTGGATGCCATTACATAGTGACAACCTGGCAGCCTCAGTAACGCTGGAGCTCTAAGATCAGCTCAGAGCTCCCCCTCAGTCCAGAGCTGTCACATGCTGCTAAAAGATTATTTTCAACCAGATTTCATTCTTTCATATTGATGCTACCACTCAAAGGCCCAATATATATTTCCCTAACCATTCACATGTTCTGATCATTACAGTAAGGCTTTTGGACTCCTTTAATTTGGTTGTTTATGTACGCTTTGAATTTTTGTCAAGTTGCTATTTCAGTATAATCAGGTCTTCATTTCAATCTCTTTGGAGCAGTTTCTGGATTTTTATATGAACAGAAAATATTTGTATCTATGATCTATTCAGAATACATTAGTGATATTTTATGTCACTTATGAGACACAATTCACATTATGATAGTTGACATAAAGCTGCCACTATTAACTCAGCATCTATGTATCTATTATAGTTCAGAAAAAGAGCTAACACAACAAGTGCTCTGGATAAACAGTTAACTCAACTTCTTTACATTCAAAAAATTGCCTTTATTCCATATCTTTATGCAAATAATGAAGTGTGCAAGAATATACACATCTGTATCTGTAGATCTGTTATCTAAGAAGACTCACCTAAGGAAAAATTCTAATAGATTTTAAGAGAAGTACTCATGCTCATAGTGCATAGAAGATCAGACATGTTTGGATATGACAGCATATGAAAAACAGAATGAAGGAGAAAGACAAGTTGAGACATTATGCATGTGGTAAATAGGACTGTACTTGTTCTTTAATAAAGATTTTTCAAACAGGGTATTGCTTTTAGTAGAATAAAACTAAAGTATCACATATGTAAAATTGCTTTTGACTTCAAGAGCAGCAGAAATGAGGCTGACACATGAGAGACAGATGATATTTCTGAAGGTTGTTCATTCCCAAAAGGGATCTTTTGGCTTGCAAGAGTACTCTGTGTTACCACCATCTCAGCTAATACAAGAAAGGCTATGATTTTCTCAGCTTTGACAGAGAAGCAAGCCTATTAATGGAAAAATTCATAACTGCCTTGTTTCAGACTGGTACTCAGAATGTGCACTCAATGAAGAAAAGATTACAGAAAATTCCCAAAATTCTTAAGGAATAATCACCAAGCAGCTCTTAAATGAAGAAAATAAATTAGTGTAGGACTCACAAATATCTATGAATCCAACATTAATTAGATAAATTAATGTCAGATTGCTCATCATCTAATGATAAATACTGCTGTTCAACAGCACAAAAGGGATTCAGGTTTATCAGTTTGGACTTCACATCAGCACGCTGAGGAGAAGATGGACAGCAAAAGGAAGGATTCTGCAGAGGGCCAAGTAATAGATAAGGGACATGCTATTGTACAGAAAGAGAATTCAAGTGGGCTAGAAACAAGGAATCAGCAAAAGCCTTGTGGCAGGAGGCATTAATACAATGAATCACATTCATAAGAATGCAAAACTTATTAAAAGCTGTCCCTTCACTAAATTTTTTACATAAAGGTTGTGATTAAAGCATGGAACAATAAGAAGTCGGAAATTAAAACTCTTTGAGAGCAGACATTGAATGTCAAGCTCAATGAGAGGCAGATTGACTTTTGTATGGCATTTGTTAATTCTTTTCTCACCCTTCTACCCTGTTTCATTATGAAAGCAGTTGAGCATGTGTGGATTAACGTACCTTTAACACATAAAGAAATACAGTCAAAATATAGAAAACTCTAAATCACAAGGCCCATATTTATTAATACTTCTCTCAAAAAAAGAGAGACTTTTTTTCAATAAAAATGTCCTTCTCTAGAGACCTTTTAATCCCATCAGTCATTACTTCATTTGGTGGCATGACCTATCTGAGCAGGCTTGGGGCCAGACAGCCCAGTAAAATCTGCAGCTTTCTATATTGCTCCTATACAAACACCTTAAGGAAGTGACTGCCTCTTTTGCAGAATTCTTGAGAGCAACTGATGGATGATGAATATCATGGTGCTAATGTTCAAATTATGATTTGCCTCTGTGAAGGTGAAAGATCCTATAAAGGTTCCCCCTCAGTATGTCAGGTTATGCTATCTAAATATATTAATTCCTGTGAAATAGTACAAAAACAATGTATCAGAATTTCATCATAATTTTGTTTGTTGTTAGATTAATTAATAAATAGGAAGTATTTTTTTTTCTTATGAAGAGATAAGCACGCTGTAATTCAGAAAGCAGAGGAATAAGTCACTTAACACTTTTCAAAGAAATTACTGAAAACACATACCCAAGCCAATGGAAATGTGAGAAAATCAATTATTGAAGGCCTTCATTCCTTTAGGTATGTGAAGGGAGGCATGACCCTGATATGTGGAACAAGTAATGAGATGAAACCTGCACATTTCAAACCTAACCAAACAAAACCCAACCATCTAGTGAGAAAATATGTCCTTGTTATCACCTACAGTTATCATTCTTCACTCTCCAATTCTGTCTCTCCTGTACAGTAGACTCAAAAGTATTCTTCCTCTAGGGAATATTTGTTGGCTTAGGTAAAGTCCTTCTGGACTTTTACTCAGAATTCAGGATGTGAAACAAAAGAAGGTCCAGAATCGGAAGCTGAGTCAATATGGGAAGCTCTCGCAACCACCAGCTGCAACTTATGCTCACAGTTTATCCTTGGCTTTTAATTACTATTAAAAGTTTCATCCTATTTCCTTCCCTTCTTGTAAAGGCGTAATTGCTAGACTTGAAAGTCCATGAATTTCCCTGAGTATCTGAGGGACAAAGAGGCAGACAACACAGCCCCTGGCATGCCCAGTGGTGAGGTCTGGGCCAATGTGTTTTATAAAATGGATGTAAGCGTGCACATTTCTT
>VZTT01069908.1:41296-54285 GCA_013400855.1 Buphagus erythrorhynchus
CCCACATGTTATATAATGTTTTGCAGCTGTAAGTCCTCAAAAGTTTGGTCACACAGTTCTATTTCTTAGTATTCTTTGTCATTTTTGCTCCTCTTGAAGTCTGATACTACTGCTATCTGTTTCTGTGGGAGTGTAACTGTGTATAAAGCTGCTGATCTTACTTCACTTTCCTGCCAGGAGAACTGTGTTTTATATAAACCTCTATTTTAAATTTCCAATCCCACTTTGAAACTAAAAGATTGTGAGAAAGGTCTTTCACTTCTGTGATCCTCCTGATGCTAGGAAACCCAAAAAATACTGGAAACATAAGTAGTCGGTTTGCTTATGAGAGAGCTCCAGATGATTTATCTATAAAAGGAATTTGGGGCCAAATTCTCAAGTCAATGCTCATTAGCTAAACAAAGCTGATATGGGCTTCAAAGTCAGTAGTGATTTTGCCTAAGTAAAAACAGCAAGCCCATCAGGATCTGATAAGCATCTGAATGCCTCAGAATTGCAAAAAGAAAAAGAAATTAAGCTACTGAATGTTTAGCTGTTTATCTATTACAGTATGAAAGGATCCATATATTAGAAGAGGAGTCTATGCTATTATGTAGTGCTGGTCAGGTTCACACTACTTTCTATTTGAAGAAAACAAACAATTCTGCATGCACAGCAGGGCCATAAAAACATGCAGTGACACATGAATGTGCAGTGAACTTTTCCAAATGTGTGCTGACTTTTTGAAATATAAATGCTGGCTACTCAGCAGTCACCTATGGCTGCTGCAGCCACTGCTTGGATCTGTGTTTGCTCATTCACAAAGTGTCTACAGAGGGTTTTTTTATTCACAACTTTAAAAAGAAATACATATGCCTGGAAGTCAACATTTGCTACATACCTTTTCAGTTTTAGCCTGACTGTTTCATCATCAATATACACAACAACTGTTAGCTTAAATGAGAACTACACGCTCTCTAGGAAAGGCTTACAAACTTTCCTGTGGTGCTCACACATGACCAGAATGCTCACTCAAGAAACCAAGAACAGCCTGCAGTGACACACCATGAGACCTTTTCTGCTTTCACAGCCTGCCATTACTACAGAGCACTGTAAGGCACAGTGTTCATTGCTGGCTGCTCCTCTCAGTACCAGCAGATATTCTCCAAAGGGAAGAAAGCCCTGCTCTAATGAGTGCAATTCATTTCTCAATTTCTACACCATTCTTTCCCAGACCCAGTTCTGGTCTTAACCTCCCACACACAGGGACCTCTTTGGATTAGGAACTTGTTTTCTTCTTTTTTGCCTTCTTTCCTCCTCCAAGAGGCTCAAAGGTTGAAGAGCACCTTCTGCAAGGAAGGAACAGTCCCCAGAAAGGCTAAAAAGGGTGAGCCAAACCCTGTGCTTGCCCAGCCATGAACAACAGACTCCACAAAGATGCACATCCAAAACCTATAGACTGTTTCCAGTCCCTTTGGCCTAACTCCTTGCTCTTAAACAACTAAGCTCTCCTTCAAAGCTCACCTTCATGATCTCCTATGGTTCCTACAGATGGAGGTGATCTCCTATGATTTCTCAAATCAAATGCTGTGGTTTCTCAGACAACAAATTCTCCAGAGCTCTACTGACTTCACAAGTCTTCATCCCTGCATACAACCTTCTAAATGCCTCTGTCTAAAGCCCTACTGACTAACACCTGCTTTCAGATCCACAGCAGCTGAACTTCCCCTTCCCCTAATAACCTTAGCCTCCTCAAATCCCAGCCTTCATTCACAGAAGTCTGTACCACATTAAAACTGAATTTTGCCTACACTGGTGGTACCACTGAGGAGTGTATCGAAAGCTCACTAAAATCACTTGAAATTCTTCCAGACAGTTCATAAGGGCACTCTCTTTTTGTCCTTTTTCTTTTGGTTAGACCCTTAGCTTTGGTTCTAATCTTCCTTATACTGGAGAAAAGTCAGTTTGTGCTTTTTTTCTATGCTGGTTTCAAAAACTAGAAGATGGAGGGGAATATGCTGGCAAAATATCTAAATCTAAAAAAAGATTAATAAATTTTTAAAAGATTTATGAAGCTTCCCATGTTTAATTTGCAGGCACATCATATTATTAGATCTCAACATATATGTGTTTTCTTTTTCCTTTTTTTTTTTCAGCTGTAGCTATGACGACAAGCAGTAAAACATTTACTCATGAGCCAGTCTGTATCACTCTATATGTTTGTCAGTAAATAGTTTTAGTAACTTAGTAATGGAGTTAAGTAACAAACCACAGGAGGAAGAAAATATGTTTCAAATGAAGTTTGAAGAGGGAAAGTCAATGAAGCAGAAGAATGGGAGTTACATATGTAAATCTATCCCAGAAAAGGTTTAGTTATGAACAAAGACAAAAATATTAATTTTTCTTCCCTCTCTGGATATTATTTGATCACAAGCAGCATTCAAAAATTATTCAAGATGCCTAACAGCAGCAACAAACTGATTTTTAAAGGGGCACCATAAATGCTCTTGCAAAATCAGATTCAGCTACTATAGCCACTTGAAACTGTCCCCTGAGAAGTTAAAAATTAACAATCAGCTAAATCGAAAGTCTGGACTCCTCCCAAATGACTACAAATCCTAGAGAACACAGTCATGATGCTTTCTGGCTCTTCAGGTGTTGTAAGTGTTAGGTTTCAAATTCCTCCCAGAGCAGCAGCCCCTTTTTCCTTACTACTCACAGCAAGTACAAGAAGCATGGCTAAAAACCAAGCTGAGTCCAGGAGAGGCAGATAGCAGCTGCCCAGAGCAACAGCTAGCTGATGAATGAACTAATGACGATGGACAGCAAATTCATCCCTCTTCCCAAGCTAAATTTTGATTCACTGAGTTAGTAAAATCATGATTATCATTATTACATTTACTTTACACAGCATCTGCCCTGTACCTGCTGTGATATTTTATTTTGACAACTGTAGTAAGCAGTAGTTATTCAGAAGTGTAGGCACAAATATCAAGGGAGAAAAAACATGGTGAAACATGGTAAATAGGCTTATAAGATAATTTTTCCCAGCAGCTGTACAAAATGGATAGTGAAAATGTTTCCAATGTTGACTCTACTTTCTTTGCCCCTTGTCTTGAAACGCAGCATTTTTCTTGGCACAGGAAAGGTGTTGCTCATACTTCATTTTAATTTTGCCTGTTAAGTGACTTAACACAGGAATAAGTTCTGGCACTGGAAATAATTTGTTTCTGAATTTTAATGCCAATGAACATACAGTTGTATAATATTCATGATGCCTTGCACTTAGCACTTACAATTCCTTAAGATTCAAAAACACTTTCCAAAGAAACATAGAAGTTTTATGTAAGGGTCACTCACATAATTCTTCTTAGAATATCCACTTCCTGTGTCACACCACAGAAGACATTTTGAACAATTTAAAAATAACATGAGGGAAGTAATTTTGTTTGACCTGAATTTGGACATAAGACACCCAGATGAATGCATCTGGCTTTACCGAAAATGTTGTAGGTGGTCAAAGCCATGAGTTATATATTCCCAAGAATAACATCCCATACAGAGGACCATAGTTCCATACTTGGGAATAATACCAATGACTCCAATGTCTAACAACTTGCTTTACACACTTCCTTCTGTATTGTCCCATATTCCTCCTCTGGCAATACTTGCACCATGACAGACTCATAAATGCACAAGCATAAGACCTCTTTTCATAATTTTGAACTGAGATGGATATAGGTAAATGGAATTCAAGTCATTGAATGAATAATCAACATCTCTCTGCCAGTTTTGGACTATACTCCAGCTGAAATTAAATGTACTTCTTTTCCTTTAAGGCAAAACACCACAGCTTAAATAGAATCACAGAAGGGTTTGGGTTGGAAGGGCCCCTAAAGTTCCAACCCCCTGCCATCGTCAGGGGCATTTTCCATTAGACCAGTTTGCTCAGAGCTCCATCCAGCCTGGCCTTGAACACCTCCAGGGACGGGGCAGCCATACTGGGCAAGCTGTGCCAGTGTCTCACCACCTTCACAATAAAGATTTTATTCCTATTATTTAAAACTGCACTCTTGCAGTTTGCAGCCATGACCCATTGTCCTGCCACTTCATGCCCTTGTAAAACGTCCCTCTCCAGCTTTCTTGTAGGCCCCTTATGGTACTGGAAGGTGCTCCAAGGTCTCTCTGGAGCCTTGTCTTCTCCAGGCTGAAAAACCCCAGATCTCAGCCTGTGTTCATAGGAGACGTGCTCCAGCCCTTTGATATCTTCATGGCCCTCCTAGACTTGTTCCAACACATTCCAATTGCTTATGTTTTCTTTACCTACTACTGTATTCCATGCAATTTGGAAACATCTATTGCACTGCTTTTTCTGGGAAGCTATTAAGTTTCATCTGTAATTTCTGCAATGAAGTACATGTAAACAAGTTTGATTTCAGCATGCTGCATGAAGAACTCTAGACTGTCCAGCAATTTGTTTTCACTGACATATAAAGGAAACCATATTTGGCAAATTCAGCCTCTTCCCCTGCTTTGCTGTTTAAACTTCGTAATTGTCAGGAACAGCTGCGTATATTGCTAGTCACCTTCCTAAAACTAACAGGCCTCCAACCGACAAAACTTCTATGCTCCTGCTAAATTTGTTTTTAATTATATTGCAAGCAAGAAAAAAAATCCCCAGCTGTTAACACTGACTCAGAGAGGCTGAAAGGAGATGTAGAGCAGACATTAGGAAATACTTTTTAAAATTCTTGAAGTTCATCATGCTTTAGTAAGAGATATTTCTAGCTTTGAATAAATTCTGAAATATTTTAACATGACACATTAAACAATAGATTATTATTATTATTGTTTTCAGGTTTTAATGCCTCCAATTCTGCCTCAAAACCACAATGTATTAACTCCATATTTGCAGGTAAATACTAAGTTATTTGTCATAATAACTTTACAACTTTGTGTTTCATCTTGCCTTGATTCCTGAAGGTAATAGGGTCTCTGCTTTATTATGCTCATAAATTGAGTCAATTGACTTATCCTTATATCCTGTTTCCTGAACTTAATGAGAGATTCTGCATCATTAGGAAAACACATCATCCTACAACAGGATCAAAAGCAAAGGAAGACTGATAACAAGTCATTTATTTGGATTTCAGAAAATGTTCACAGGACAAAATTTCAGTGTTTTGACCTGAGTTAGGACAAACAACTGGCTTGGTAAGTAAGTTTGATGATTCCTGTGCTTATTTTGCAGATAGCTTGGAAAACACAAACAAAACTGAGTTACTTCTGAATGTAAGTTACGTTCAGCTGAGTATAAACTCCATGTGCTTCTGTATGAAAAGATAAAAAAGTTCAGAAGAATATATTAAAGCAACATATTAAAGAAGCTGTTTCCAATAAAGCAATAGAAATGTTTTCAACTTCAGTGTATTTTCACTACCAACACAAATTTACCATCACAATATTTTAATGTAAAGGCTACCATTTGATAAAAGAAATAGGATGACAAATCTCTTAAATCCCAGCAGATGGAGTTTATTTGGTGTCTGGGCACACGAGTACAGCACTGGTAGCACACATGGGTGAAAGCATTCACTGGCCCAGAGCAGGTCACAGCAGAACACAGTCCCCCAGCTTGGTCCCTCGCTGGTGTGCAGCATGGCATGTGCCCCTGTGCTGCCCACAACAGTACCCACGGTACATCATTCATTCCTAGCACATTCCAGGTTTTCTGAGGTTTACATACAAAACAATACCAACCTTATTAGCTCGCCTCTGCTCAGGAAAGATAAGAAAATAAAACCAATTGCAACCAATGCTCAGATGTTCTCAATGTGTAGGACTGCATAGGAAGTTCCTCAAAATAACTTTGTTGTTTATTATCCACCTGTTGCTGTAAATATATTATTTATTCACACACAGATAAAGGCAAAACTTAAAATGGGAGTAAGATCTAGAAAGAGAGAAGACTATATATATAATAGACAATGTTTTCATCACAGCTTAAAAGCAAACAGTAAAAGTATTACAAATTAAAATGTCTTCAGGCCTTTTTTCAGCTCAATTCTGTTTGGGTGTTTTTGGGTTTTTTTTCTGAATAGGGAATTTCTTATATTTTTAGTGCAGCTATTAAACTAAACCAAACTGCAGTTTTGTTTCCTCAATACTATTTGCATATGCATAGATCCTTGAACTCCTTGTCCTTTGGAGTTCACATGTCAATGACACGTGTTTTTTATTTACTGTTATCTTTGAAGGCTACGGCATAATTTCAAGATAAAATAATATAAAATGTACATAATACCTTAATTAGAAAGATCAATTATCTAAAAATTTAAGGTTCCAGCAAGCTTACTGAACTGGAGAACTTGAAGTTAATAATAAAAGGCGCTTTTTTAAAGTATTAAGGAATGACTGCAACATACATGGTATGCCATACCCGACAATCCAGTAATAGTTATTACTGTTCATGATAAATTTTCAACCTCAACTCTATCTTTGAGGTTGCAAATACATAAAATCCATTATTACAAACTATCTTTTCTAGAAAATATTATTTCTGTTTTGTTTTAATTCAGTTATAAAATAATCTCACAGTAGAATTACATTAAAAATGCTCTGTATATTGTCTTGAATTAATCCAAAATCATGAGTAGAAAGTTTTTCCTGCAGTGTGGAGTTTTACTGTCAAATGAAAGTTCCAAGAGAATACTTCTGAGGTTCAGTGGATCCATATTACTTTTCCACTGCAAAGCAGATACTAAATAATTTTATATGCATGTTATCAATACGTGTCTGCATAGAGAATGTAGAGCTGGATGTGCAAGGGAGTGCTGCAGAAGACTCCAATCTGCAGACTAATGACTTCTCTTCAGTGTGCAAATTATTGACAGAGTAATCACAATGGTCAATGGGCTCAAGGTCTACTTACTCTCCCTTTGGTGCCCAGATTCTCTACACAAAAGCTTGTAAGAATCCTTGCAGAGTTGTTGCAGTCTCTCAATAAAGACTGTTCAAGGTGAACCACTATCCTGCAAAGTTACAATATTCTGGTGATCTGCACATATTTAGCATCTATTTAGGTGCTCTCAACCCATCTCAACTGTGACAATCTCTATCCTCTAACAATTAAACATTACAAACAGATACCCTGCAAGTATATTTTTTTAGGCCAGTATATTTTCTTTTAGGCACTACATAAGAAAGACAGAAGTTACAAGATGGTGTAAGTGCTCTCCTGGCCACAAATAGCTTCAGTAAAAGATTGCAGCTGAGAGAGAGGTTGTTCTTAGTTAAATAAAGATTAGTAAATATATAAATTGTATGCTGGGTTTTGACCAGTTTAATGGCACTGTGGTTAAGGTTAATGACAATTTTACAACATGCAGCACATCCTTACTGCAAATGGCTTCATTTTGCTATATAGTTCCATAATAGCACAGAGTATGTCCCCTTTCAGGAACGGCTCCAGACCCTGAGCAAATCCATGCAGATCATTTAGACAAAAAAGGTGAATTCTCCCTTTTTCAAGAGTTAAGTCTAAATTTAAATAAAAATGCCAACAAGCATTTGTAGAGTTACTCTTTCTTTGGGGAGGCCAAAAGCTTTCTATGTATTGGCTGCATCAATTATACATTGAAATGAATACTGAGAAAAATAACTTAGATTTTGTAATTTATATATTATAAAATCTTCAAGTTAGGCTCAGAAATCTACTCATGGTCCTTACAAAACAGTTGTGCAGAAGTACTCTCTAATGAACTGCAGAAACCAACTTTTACTTAGAGCTCCAAAGACCTTTCTGGGATGTCATATATGCCCCACTGCTCTCTTGATTAATTCCACTAAATGAAGGACAGAAGAACCTCAGCTTCAGCCTCTTACTATTTCTAGGATACAGTGGGAGGATGCAAACCCTGGTATCCTCTAGAAAAATGGAGAGCAATGGCTTTCCCTACAGAGAGTTTGTGGGTCTCCTCTGTGATTAAGTATTTGTATGTGGATTAACAAAAGCCAGTGATTTCTGCAATCATGATATCAGGAACCTTCAAGGAAAATAAATGTGCTCCCTTTTTGTCATGAGAGAACTCCAGTTAAGCCGTGTAAGCTCATTTCTGAACCCCTCTTTGTTTATGAGGGAGAAAGAAATTGCAAGTGCAAGGAGAAAAGGGGTTTAAGACTATGAATTGAGAATGAGTGGTGTGCAGAAGGCACATAAATCAGGCCTTTCTTTATCAGAAATGCCAAACATGCTGTATGATCCTTACACTTGTTTCTTTTCTTGGAACTACTTTACGGATGTTTAAAGGGTGTGGAAAGGAAGAAACCCTTTTGCAAAAACACTAACATTGGCAGGCATTCAAATTGCTATGAAAACCAGTTCTAAAAGCCTGTTAGCTAATATTATATAGTATTTTCTATAATACCTCCCAAAGGGTTCACAGGAAGAAAGTTGGAAATACAAGAACTAAATAACAAGTCTGATTTTTGTACTGAACTCTGGAACAGTAAAGTCTGAGATAATTCCCTCTCAAATAGATCTGTGTTATCAAATGCATATCCAGCTTCTGTGAAACTCTTTTTCACACATTAATGGATTTATAAGTCCTCCCACGTTGCCTGACACTTTCTTTGGCTTTGTAAATGGTTATGGACAACGTTATCCTGGTAAGGATGTTAAGTTTTTCAGACTGCTGTGGTCAGGCCTAGACACAGCTTGTATTTTGGAACTGATCTTCAATCCGTGGGGAGCCAAAACACAGAACAATTCGGTAAAGCACTGACAATGTTCCTAGCCAGACCAAGTGTTACAGTTTCATTAGATAAAACTTTTCTGTAGGATTTGCCACTTCATCACTGGGTATAGTATACAATAAAAATTGCCTGATACCATAGAAATCTGATGATTTATTAATGAATAAAACCTCATTAATAGTGGATATTTGCATAATGATAAATACTACTAGCCAAATTAGCAAGGACCACAAGGCTCAGGAGAACTTCTGATTGATAAAAGCAGAAACCATTCCTCCCTCTACCATATACAAATAATAGCCTCTTCTCTCTTCCTATATAATATACGTAAAAGCATGTAAGTTTTTACTCTTTCCTAGAATATAAAGCTTGCTATAAGCATCACAGTTCACAAAGATACTCCAAGAATCTACTTTCAGAAAAACTAGTCCTTATTCCCAGCCAGATCCAGAACTTTCAGCCAAGCCAATCTAATTCCTTCAGTTTTATAAATTACTTCTAGCCATTTGCACAGCTTTGTTTTCACCTTTTTCCAATCTAAATGTTGCCAAAGAACAGGTTGAGAGTTTTTGGTGACACAGTACAAAGCTTTCACATTAATTACAAGGTATGCAAATGTTGCTTTGGCTTGATTTAGGGCTTCTTCTTAGCCACAGAGACATATTTAAATCTCTGCAATATACCCTGGATACACTCCTTTGGCTTGACTGCCTGCAGGAAATAGCTTTTGAATACCAAGAGTGTACTACAGTTGTCCAAGCTCCAATGTGGCTATGAGATTTGTAACAGCTTTTATCATCTTCTAACATGTGCCAAAGAGGAAAACATCGAATAGCTTGGAGCGCTGGAAAAGGAGACAGAATATGAATCAGTGCCTACGTTAGGTCCTGAAGCTATGGGTGATTACTGGCTCTGAAGAATGGTCACTTACTGAAGATTTATGCCTTGTTTAAATAAACATTCAAAACAACTGTGTAAAGGACTTCTCTCTCATTGCCTTAAACTGCATCCCCTTAGCTACACAGAAGTGTATCTTTCTGTGTGAATTTCCTCTGCTTCTTTTGGAAAGACCTCATATAGCAGCAGCGTGAACAAAAAAGCTTTGCACTCACTGCAAAACACACAGAAAGGGAGCTGGCTCAGGAGGTCACTACAAGTCCATTCCCAATGCTCTTGTACTATTTCACCTCTTACTAGAAGGGCTAATACTCTGAAATAGTGAAGTATTGACAGAAGATTTGTTGCAGACATTTTATCACTTCAGTGGATAAAGTCTGACCATCATAGTTACCATGAATACCAAGGTAGTACTAACTATTGCCAGCCCATCTTTTATCTCCACTGACTGACACTACAAAAGACTGTTACCTGGTTTCTCAAACTGCTGAGAGCATTTGAGACAAGCTCAGGAGCTGCTCTTTAAGATCCTTACTAATCATGTGAGGTATAAGGAATAAAATAAAAAATCTGTACCAAAAAGGAGCCCAAAGAATAGAAAATAGGGAAATTAAAAATCAAAACTTTCTAAATAATGATGTCCTAAATAAACTTTATGATGTTCCTAATTAATAGTTTTTCTTCTTCCTTCACAGGCTAGATATAGTAAAATGAATGTTGTTATACTGTTGACAGACAATATTCTTAGATGTAATATATACTAAGTGAAATTCCATTATCTGAAATATCATTTTGCAGTATTTCACATTGCTTTTACTTTTAGCACAGGTATTGATAAAACTTACAAATGACAGAAGGGTATTTTTTGAGGTGAACATTTGTTTAATTGGTATAGTGTGTTACACCTGAAAAGTTAGTCACCTTCTCTGATTTATGTGAGTCTTTCTAGAAGTACATAGGAGGAAGATATTTTAATTAGAGGAAAATACTATCTATTAGCAAAAATTTCTTTTTCCATTTTTTAAGTTTACAGTGGTCCTTAAGAAACTTTCCTGCTCATGAAGGAACACAGGCTTAGGATTTTTCTATGAAAACTGTACAGGGAATTATTTAAAGAATTATCATATTTATTTGTTATATAAAAGTTTAAAAAAACCCCCATGCCTGGTATTGTGGTATCAGCAGAAACCAGCTCCCTGCAATGGCAGGCCTTGCAGAGAGTCATTACAGCAGTTAAACAGACAATCAGCGAGGAAGCACCCTCTGGACATTAACCAGCTGGATTTCTGAGCTTACCTGCCAGGGAACCAGCTGAATGCACCATCAACCACTCTCAGTAACCACACCTCAAATGCCAAGGAGATGAGGCCCGAGGTAGTTTGTGGAAAAGGCATTTGAGGAGCTAAATAGAAGGGAAGAAAGCCAGTCAGCGAGACACTTGGAAGTTTAGGCAAGCCAGCAGCAAGCCACTCTGTGATCCATAGAAGCAGCCAGAGAAAGAGCTGGCTGCCCATCAAGTGATGAACTGGGAGACTAAGAAGTTTGAGAGCTTGCCAGGTCAAAAGTCTAGAGAGCTTAGAAAAGAGGTCATCCAGCTGTTGACAAGCTGCTGGATTGGTACAAAACCTGGCAAGAAAATAAAAGCTCACCTCCCTGCAGATTTTCTGTTGATATCTATGACAGAATGAACATTCCTCTGGAATATTTTTTCCATCAAACAGGCATAGTTCTACTGGAAAAGATTCTGCAAGCTTTATTGAAGGAACATTCTGTCTTTCTTCTAAAAATACCTATTGGTCATAAAAGATGTTACCCTCCTGGATAAATAACCAGTCTGCAGGGCTACTTCAACTGCTTTCTTCCCAATAATGGAAGAAACACCTCAGCCAAATTTGAGGCATTAACATGAAGGATGCAGTTCTGGATTTCAGCTTTATTAACCCTGAAAACAGAGGGATTTTAAAATAACAGATACAAGAGCAGATAACAAAATTATGCATTGCTACAAGAAAAATAGCCAAGGTCAAATGGGAATGGGCTAAGATATAGAACTTCACTACAGACATGTAAGTCTCTATTGTTTGTATTTTCTCATTTCTAGAATATTATCTCTAAAGAGGTCTAGATTGCATTTTCTAACCGAGCAGTGAAGATTGAGTTAAAATAAAAAACTGCTTTCTGCCAACTCTTCAGAAAAAAACAATAGGAACATTTTCTGGCCAAGGCTCAAGGTTTTCGTGCTTTCCTGAGCCAAACAAGTATACAATATTAGCAATAGTAAGTCAAAAATATTATTTGGCTAGAAATAGCTTTTTAAGTTGCAGAGTAGCTCAGTTATGTAGTAGTACTTCTAATACAACACAGTTTTCATTCAACTCAGCATCAGAACACATAATAGGTGAGAAAGGAGTCTGGTGAATAAAGACAGCATTATTAAGGATAACTTAACAGACCAACTGTGTGTCACAAAGACACTCCTGTATTCTTGAGGTAGATACATTTTCCATGCCCTTAGCCAAAAAAAACCCAGTGGCATTGGGGAAGTGAAATAAAGAAATATGCTTATCCTTACCTTGGCAAGAGAGGGTGAGCTGTATTCCAAGCTCATAATTTTTATTCTCATTCTGACAATCACAAACACTTACTTAAGCTGAAATATTGGACCAAAGTGCAGGGTCTTAAATATGATTTTTGAAACTTGAACCCTTGTCTCATATTTACATGAGAATTATGACACTCTATCCCCTAATGCTAATGCTTGCCCATTTCACTAATCCTGTACTTGTGCTTTTCACTTGACCAATCCCAGCATAGAAAATCCCACCACACAATGTAAAATGAGTGATAAATTACATATGTCTCAACAACCTTATAAGCTATAACAACAAAAAATAGATCTCAAGCTATCCACTTCCTTACTTTCACAAAGCTGTATCAACCTTGTATTCTCAATATGAATTTATTTTATAGTTCATCAATTTAATTCATGTTTTGTCTATCAGTCACTGATTCCAAATTCTCTTATTTTTCCTCTTTTTTTTTCTCAGCTTCTTGCAGCTTTGAGCCAAAACTTTTAAACTTTCTATCCACAGCAACCATTTAGCCTGGACTACATCCAGACTTTTACTAACATCTGTCAAGTTCATATTTGTGGTTGCAATGGAGTGGAATAGAGAATAAAAATGGATGGCAATGGATTAACCCAAATACCTCTTTATTACACTGTAGCCATTTTATATGTCTTTCCTGTACTGATTCTTACTCAAGTTTCCATACAAATATCCTCTCCTATGTTATCACCTAGTAACAGAAGATAAAAATAATCTTTTTCATTTAACAAGGCAAAGACCAACAATATC
>VZTT01069909.1:6052-23762 GCA_013400855.1 Buphagus erythrorhynchus
CTAAAGTTACATAAATATTGAGAAGAACAGAAAGTAGATTGATATTACAACTGATGGCTGAGAAACTCGTACCAGGATAAAAATCAAAGGTCATAATTTTCAACTATCTGAACTGTATGTTAAGGTAGATATTAAAGACAGAGCCACACTGTATGGTTTGGCAGTCTCAATTTCTTCCTCCATAACAAAGAACAAAGTTACTCCTGTGGCAGAGTTTATGCAAGAATTAATGCTGGACACCACACAAACCAAATTATTGTGTCTCCTAAAAAAATACAAACAAAAAATAAAACACCTCCCCCTCAAGACTTGTTTACAAAAAGGTGCCTTCAGTTGATTTCTATCCACAATCCATTAAACAAAGGACAAATTACACTTTCTTAATTATCTATGATACAGCAACAGGTTCGTTTCTGTATGTTATCATCAGAATAGCTTCCACCACAGATAATTACTGTTTAAAATTATTTTTGAGGATACAGTCTTCTACTTNTCTTCTACTTCCAAAAAAATCCCCTAAATCAGACTACTACTTCTTCAGTCAGCACTAAGGACTCCAAAAATGCTGAAAGTGTAAAAAATGAAAAGAGGCTGATGAGAACTCTTCACTTTTAAAAAACATGAAACACAGTATATTTCACTTTTCTTTACTTTGAAGATTTAAAAGGAAACCTGCAGAACATATCTACATGATCCAATTATTTACGACATGACTAGTGATGCTCTGTTGCAGAATTTTTTCCTTAAAATTCCAGCTGATATAATGCTCTACAATTTAAATTCATAGTCTATCTTTGGATGCCTATGCAAGAACACTAAATTCAGATTTTAAAAAATCAACATTAGATTTTAGCTATATAAATATGAATTTGTGACATGCGTCCACCTATTAGCTGGAGGATTACTATTGTACTAGCAATGTATTTTACCAAGGAGCTTAATAAGATTTCACTGGAGAGATGTTATCATCTGCTTCAGAAATAATGTTCTGTACCTTCAATACCTGCCACACAAGGTTAAAGTTAAATAAAATCACTCACTGATCTGGGGCCACTTTGCCCTCCTGGAAAGAACCTGTTATATTTTGATGAGACTACTTTAACAAAGGAACAAAAGGGACAAAATGCAAATGGTATTTGTAGCTATATCCAAAATAAAATTACATTTTAAACCATCATGAGAAGAAACGACTCACTATTTAATACACAAGAAGAATGAAAAAATCTCTATAGATATTAATTTTAAGTGTTTGAAAGAATATGCAGTCATCTTTTGAATTGTTTGCTTCAAGTTAGGAATCACTGGGTTATTAAACAAGTTCTATAAATAAACAAATAAAATATAAGAAAATTGCCCATTTATCCTATGGAATTCAAGGAAAAATGCTGAGTTTTTTTTCCTCAGTTCTCTGCTGCTGCCTAATACAACAAAAGCTGCAACAAGCCAGTAAGCATGCCCATTAAAACCTTTACCTAATAACTTCTTTATTTTGCTTTTTGGATTTCTTGGTAGTCTCTGCTTGTACAGGAACAACTTCAGGAACAGGCTCTTCAACTGCTGTGTCTTCATCGCCCAAAAGAGCTGCCTGCTGAGAAAAATCCATGTCCTGCATAAACGACATGCTGCGCTTCAAAGCTAACAGCCGTTCCTAGAATCAGAAAGGACAGAGCGGCAGGGACTTAACCTTTCCCTCATAGCCAAGATGCTATGATAATGGGATGGGATGGGATGGGAATGGCCATGGCCTTATTTTGTTCTTATTGTCTCGTTTCCAATGGCGATGCAACATGATTTGGTCATGGTAGCATGGCATCAGAATTTCTGCAGACCAACTATCAAGAGAGAAACAAACAAACAAACAAACTGCATATGCAAAAACAACTATTTTACACAAAACTTACCATCACTGTAACACATGCACGCACACACACACACGCACACACACAGAGCAGCTCCCAAAAAACCTTCCTTTAACAAGCCAACAACTCTATTTGAGTAAAAAGTATTTGCGAAAACTCTGGAAACTGCTCCACACCCAACACCTTGAAAAAAGTAGTGCTTTCTTGTTTATGAAGAAATAAAACTTAAATGAGATCTTGTTTTCAAAGTTTCAGCCAGAAGCAGGATTTTATAGTAGAGTACAATATATGTGGATCTTAACTGCTTCCACTGAAAGAAGCTCTTACAGACTTCAGTGGTGCAGGTAAGATTGAGAAATAAGTAAAAATTCCTGGGTTATAACAAGAATGGCATTAAGCCCTTAAATAAAGCAGCACTAACTGGCGCTGCTATAAATCATCACAGATGGATGAAACAACATTTACCATTGTTACTTAGTTCCTTTTAAGTATGGCAACATAAAAACCCCCAAAGTTTCTGCTTTTTGTTTTTAATAGGTCTCTTACTTTGCTCATCATCTTAAAGCCTGTGTGCAGTATCTTCTTGGCTAGCTTGTAGTAAACAGTATCTGGTCTGTTGTAAGTCATTGCATTATCACACATCAGTTTAAAATCTGCCTGTAAAATACAAAACAAAAGAACTGTAAACATTTCAAGTCTCTTGTTATATGACTGGAAGATACCACTCCATCTTGGCAGCTCTTTGAAGAACACAGTAATACTCTAGCTCAAGATTGCAAGCCAAAAGGAGAATTGCAAAGGTCTGAGCCTCTTCTACCTCTCCAAGATGCTCAGTTTCCTTTGGAACTGGCTTTTGGTTATAAAAAACAAGCTCCCCTGAATGCCAAATGTAACATTATCTCCTTAGCCAAACAGCAGACCAAGCCACCAAGGTAAGTTTTTACAGCATTTAAGCCCTTTGCCTCCAATTACCAAGACCATCACAGAGACAGAAATTCAGAAGGTGACATGGAGGAGCAAACTATGGGCCAAGAAGCGGACAAAGAAGTGCATGTAAGGCACACTTCTTGTGATGGCCTTTCAAGTGCTGTAGAAAAAGCCAGTCTTTTGCTTGCCCAACTTTGAAATAGACCCTTTTTTTCTGAAGCAAAACAAATGAGTTTTCTGCAGCAATTGCCCCTCTTCTAAATGCAGGAGAGTGTTCTTGCAGACTCTTAGACAGATTTTTTTACTGTCTTGTGACTACCCTCATCTAGTTATATCAGACAGGTAACCTCTTGAGTAGAACGTGTTTCAGAGGCTAAAAGCCTGCAAACTTCATTTCTGCATTAAGCTTGTGGCTTTGTAGTTCTCTGTAATTAGGTACCCTCATGTACCTACGAAGGGACTCCAATTCCTTTTCCACTCTAACATGGGCAGACTTTTAGCAAACTGTAATTACTCTTCTGACTACTAGCAGAAGCTAAGTCCTTGAGAAAAAAAGAACCTGTCAATCTAAAAAATACTGCCATTTTCATTTTTTTCTAGGTTTCTATCCCCCCAGTTTCAATACTGCAACCTTGCCTGTAACTTAACAGTCACAGAGTTCCCACCTAAACTTCCCTTTTAAGCTGTTGAATAAGACAATCTAGCAAGACAGAAATTAGAGACCTGAAGGCATTGCTGATGGCAATGCTATCATGAATTCTTTTTCATTATTTCCTATAAACCTCTATAGCATATTTAACAAAACAGAATAATAACCTTTGTCAAAGCACCTGTAAGAAATGTAAACCATTCTTTGCTCACCTTGCTGGACCTTTCAGAGAAAGAGATTAACCCTGAGAAAAAAGCCAATGTGTTCTTGCCAAGGTTACCGTCACCGTCATATCAACATCAGCCTAGGAAAATGCAATTCCAAAGACTGCTAATAATTCATGACCTTCATGAAAGAGTTAAGGAAAACTCCTCTCCTTCAGGAGCTAGCAATACCATGAAAACACTTCTTACTGCACTGTTTGTAAAACCATGATGCATCTAATAAATTATTACAGCAATAACAATACACTCAATAACTAACTTAAGCTGCAAATAAACTTGCCAAGTTTCTGCCAGATGAAAATTTCAAATGAAGTTATATGAAAAATAGGATAATTAAAGATAAAAAATATGTAGTTGTTGTTGATTCATATACTAGATGCTTCAGTATATCCACAGGTTTCTTGCAAACAGGTCCAAATTACATTTAAATCAAACTAACAAGGTCTAGATTTAAAAAAGAAGCTATTGAGCTCTTTTTTTGTCCTTTTAAAGTCTTTGTGATAGTCTTACTACTATTGAAGTTTAGCAGCAAAAATTCCACAGAACTTCAGATGTTCTTGATTTCCACAGTAATTTATAGAAGATTGTAGTAGAATCTGACAGATTATTTGTAACACACTGAATATACAAAAGTGCTCAGTTCCGAAAAAAACGAGCACTAATTAATGTAAGAAAGGCTTCTACAGTTAAAAAGAATCTTCAGACTCTTACTAGCTGTGAAATATCTAAATCTTTATTAATTCACCTTGAATTCAGTGACTGATTTGTATTCATTTGCTGCAATTTTTTCCTTCATCGTACCAAAATCCATAGGGTGTTTTATTATCATGGAATATCCAGGAGCAATGGCATCCGTGACTGGAAAAGCAAAAAACCCATGAGGATCTTTCCTAAAAATAAAAACAATACATTTAGATTTACAGCAGCAAACAAAATGATCCTTGCTTTTGTAGCACATTAATGACACAATAGTACTACTTAAAAAACAAAAAACACTAAAAAGATTCTCATAAAACAGATGCATGTTTGAAAAATTTCCTGATAAAGGAGAGCATTTTGATTTCAAATATGTAGACTTTTTTTTAAAAAAGAAATTCTTGAAAATTTTCATTAAAATGTGTTTCAATTCAATTCAATGATCAAATGATCAATTCAAACTAGTTCTTGTATTTCTTAATTAATTCTTGTATGTTTTCTATGTCCCTACACTCCAACTTTTGGTCTATTGGTTTCATTGAGGAAAAAAGCTCAAGTCCTCTTGTTCATAAGGTCCTCTAAAAATAAATGCAATGTTTAATTTTTTAAAATTAGTTCCAAATTCAGCTTATTGCTACGAAATAAAAAGCTTCTCCAAATTCAGATTATCAAGTAACCAGATCTAAATTTGCTTTGTATCTGACAGTGGACACTGAAGAAAAGAAAATTTAACTAAAACAGCTCAATCTTTTAAAGTATTGTAGAGTTATAACTGGCATTTAATCCCTAAACTACATCATTAATATTTAATAAATTTATAATAGCAATGTATCCTCTGCCCAAAACACTTACTTCCCTGCACAATGATAGAATTGCAAAGTTGGTAATAATTTTCCTCAACTTATCTTTAAAAACTACCATGTCTGACATGGTTGCAAAGGTTAACAAATATATTACTCAGTCTCTAAGCACTACTCTCAAACAGAAAACCAGGATAAGAAGTTGCCAAGTAACACATGTAAATATGCATCAGACACGGCCAACACAGCTGAAGACACAACAACATTTACTACCTTTGAAGCTGTCGAAGGAAGTGTTCCAGTAATTGCTGGATCGGTGTGCTCTCATTTTCAGCTGTATTTTGAGATGAAAACACAGATAAGTGCAATGAAACAGCGTATGTGTATACACGTTTATTTAAAAATATAAATATCAGAGAGAAAATCTTACTACAAGTACAGCTGGTACTGATCTGAAGCTGAATGTGACAGGGATTTCAAAGCAGAAGCACATCAGATTTTTAAGCACACAGTACTTATTTCTTCTTCTTTTATTTTCTGAGCTTCTTTTTTCATCACATTAAAACCTAGTAGCCATTAAGTCAGATGTAGTGCTAAGTGTAGTAGCTCTAAGATTATGTATTAATAAGATTAAAATAATTACACTATGTATTTTTGCAGAAAAAGTGAAAGTTGGTTGCTCAAATACTGCAGTTGAGAAATCCACATTTTTACAACATGTTCACCATGCAATTTTAATGGTTTCTTCACCATAAATCCCATGCAATTCTCTAAACCTTTCAATCACAGAGTGACAAACAGATGTAGATTTGCTGGCAAGAGAGGTAATGATTACAATTTCACTTTCTGCACAGGTCACACAAGAAATGCTACCTGTTAATTACCTGTTACTTCAGAGCCCTATTGGCTTTAGTGAGGTTTGAAACATTAAAGAAGCATAAAGAATTAAAAAACCAAGTCTCCATCATGATAGAGGAAAGATATTTCCTTTCTTAAGACGAATGGGTCGAGTAATTGATATGTTTTCCAATACCATTTTACAACCAGATAAGAAGAGAATAATAATGGGAATAGTTTTTATCTTGTCAGTTTTTAAGGCTGCTGACTACCCAGAGACATAGAACTCTGACCTGAAAACTTCAGTTACCTTGATAGCTGATGGCCACCATTCCTTAATTTAATGTGTGGTCACAATTATAAAGTTCCTTGGGATTACTCGACCAGTCAAAGAGTAGTATTCCAAAGACAAGACTCACAATATTCCTAAAGACACAATTTTTTGCTACGAGGTTCCACTTTCAGGCTTATGTGTAACTGAGATCATGATGTTATTGAAAATTCTCTAAAGTAAAGGTTTCCACTGAGTAATGCTGAGTTTTAATTACTGAGCAATGGCTACAGTTAGAAAAAGCAAAATCTGAAAGGATTAAACACGTGGAAGTTGTCACACACAACTGACAAATATTTTGGCTGGTGATAAGAATTAAAGAAGATTTGTAAATGAAAAACAGGGGTGGTGTGTGGTGTCTACAGGCTTTAGAGACACACTATCACAACCTCCTTTCCACAAGAACAGAGATACTAAAACTCCACATAGGTTAGAAAACAAAAAAAAGACCATAACAAAACCTAAGAAGTCTCTATGAGAGTTTTTTCCCTTGAATGAAGTGAAACTTAGTTTCAGACATTCTGATCACTGTTGTGTAAATGCTAAGGAGAAGGAATTAGGAGACCACTATGTGCAATAATACTTCTATAATGAGGTTTATTCTGCCAAGGAACAGAAGCCAGAGACACATGTCCTTGGCAATGTCAGTCACCTGAAAACAAACCTACTAAAACATGGAAGCACCAAGAGGAATATTAACTTTTCAGATGGCAGAAAGTTCTTAATGTTGGAAAAAATAAGTCCCCACATTTCAGTAAATCTTCATGAAAATTCTACCTTTCGGTACCTTTGACAAAAGCTTTGTTTTGTGTACTTTTAAAAAGAACCAAAATAATTTTATCTTTCACACTGCTCACCTGGTTGAGTTCTGCATGCTCTGACAGGACGATCTGGAGGAGGTTCAACCTCCACCTTTTTACCAGGATCAAAGTCATCAGTTTCTCCTTCAGTGTCACACTGTTCCTTCTCCCTTTTCCTCTTTTTCTCTTCCTAGGACAGCAGAGAGAAGACATATTTCAGAGGGATGTACTTGGAATATGGAATCCCACACATCAAAAGGTAAGTAACAGTGATGTTTTTAATTTGAATACTCATTCAATATCCAAGTCATAATATGGTTCAAACAATACTGCATACATTTTCACTATCACTTTCTCAATTTTTTTCTCCAATTAAAACTGTTCATCTGTTCCTACTTTGCATTTAATGCAGTATTGTTCTATCATTCCTGCATGTTTACTGAAAAGACAAATTCTGAAACTATTTATATGTGAAACTGCACAATAATAAGCTATACCAGAGAGCAAAGGAAGTTAATTTACTGTTGAGTAAAGATCAATCTGTGGCTCCGTTCTCATCAATGTATTTTGTTGTTTGTCACATTAAACAGAAACTAGCAAAATATGTGACAACTCAGCCAACAAAAGAACCGTAAGAAGCAGTGGTGGTAATTAATGATCTCCTCCCAAGTTTCAAAGCAAAGGCAGCCTAAGTCATTCCTGAAATCCCGCAAACATTACCCACATTTGCACAGAAAAGCACACTTTCTTTAACCTTCCTTAAATTACGGTTTTGTTACTTAGCTATTCATTAGCTTATTTTGAATGTATTAACAATGAAGTTCTGGGAAAAAAAATCAAACAACCCCCACCCCATAACTCAGTAAAGGCAACTGATACTGCAAAATCTTGTATGAAGGACAGCTGGTTTTGCTACATTTCAAGTCCCAGGCTGAAACATCTGTACTAAGAAAATTGTGCTCTATCTGTGCTGTATTCAAGAGCTTCTGAATGAACCCATGAGATCCATCACTTCCAGTTGATTTTTTTTGTTAGGCTTGTATTACTTGGAACTGATAGATGTTGGCCAAAAACACACACAAAGTAGCACCAAAAAAATCTGTCACACAAGAATAGTAAAACTACATGACAGGAAAGAATTTAAAAAGCAGAAAGGTCCAAGAACCATTACTACACAAAATAAATAGTATTAAAATTAAATTGTACGAGTAACTGTGCTGTCAATGCCTTTCTGCTGATTTTAATCAAACTTCCCAACATTCAACACAGACAACTAAGGCGACCATGCTACTTGCTACTAACAAAGTCACAAAGCCTAGCACACAGGCTATTCCAAGAGCCAACCAAGTAATGTACCACAGTACTCAGCAGTTCAGAAGTTGTTTTGAGTAAATATCAGCACCAATAATATCAGTAAACATCAATTTCAATGTCCAGTAACTTGGTACACCTTAAAAAGATAAATGCAGCCTGGATGTATTTGAAAAGACGAAAATACTCTCCCTCAAACAGTGGCAAAATATGTTTGTGGCCTGGCTAAAATAGAAAACATTCAACTGAAAAACAGAAGCATTCATTCAAGGCAAATAAATAAGGAAAATAAAAAGTTATAAGAAGGAAGCTTTTACTTTGTTCATCGAATCATCACAAAAGGTATCTCCTTTAAATGGCACAAATACACCAACTCACACACAAGGGTTTTCTACGTTTCTGAAGTGCCATCTCCAGATAATAAGTTTCTTGCAACAGTGATTTAAACAAAGTTCTACACCAGATTTTAGACCTGATAGGCAACCATGAAGGCTGGTGTGTCTGAATTCTAAAAATCACAGCTTACCTTTCTCTTTCTTCTTTCCTCATCATCTAGATGCTTTTCTTTTTCCTTCTCTGACTTTTTCTTCTTTTTCTTCTTCTTTTCTTTATGTCGTTCTCGCTCATGATCTGATCTATCATCATAGTAACTAGAATCATGCCCTGAGCCAGAGAGTTCAGTGACTTCACTGCCTCCAACTTTAAGAACCAGCTTTAAGGGTTTTTCCAAAGGCTTGTCCCCATAATCTGAATTTTAAAAATAAAAAATAAAAATAAATGCACTGGGAGCTAATAGCACACAGCAATTACAGAATCAGTCTCAATTAGGTCAGAAAAGACTGCTGAGATCAAGTCCAATCTATGACCAAACACTACAATGTCAACTAAACAATGGCACTAAGTGCCACATTCAGTCTTTTCCTAAGCACCACTAGGGACAGTAACTCCACCACTTCNGGTCATGTCCCCTCTTCCTGTCAGTGGTTGCCTGGCCGAAGAGACTGACCCCACCGCCTACACCCTCCTTTCAGGCAGCTGCACAGTGACAAGGTCTCCCCCGACCCTCCTTTTCTACAGGCTAAACAACCCCAGCTCCAAAGCTTCTTCTAGAACTATTGTTTGTAAGAATTCGCTGCAAATCAGAAATACGCACAACACATTTGGAAAGAAAAGCGATAGCTAAGACTAACAAATCCTAGCGAACAAACAGCCGTTCCACACGTTGTGATGTTCCACAAACCTCCAAGACATAAGAAATCGGCTCTTTGGCCTTCCCTGAAATCGTCGCAAGCTCCTCGCAGAGCAAGGTGAAATTACTCAAGCATCACTCAAGCACCGCAGGGGCCGGAGCCCCTCAGGAGCAGCCCGGAGACGCTGGGGCTCGCACCCCACGGCCCGCCCCGCGTTCCCCGGGCCGTCCCCGCCGCCGGCAGCTCCGGCAATCGCAGCGGGGTCTCTGCCCAGGCCCCCCGGCGCCACCGGAGAGCCGGGAGCGTCCGTAGGTGTGTCCCGGCTACAAAGAGGCTCCCCTGGCTCCTTACCGTAGGCGGTGGCGGAGGTCGAGCGCCATTCTGCCTTCTCGGCTTTGTGCTTCTTGTGCTTCTTCCCCATGGCGGAGCGGCGGCCGGCCCCGCCGGAAGCGCTGGGGCGGGCGGACCCTCCCTCCCGCCCGCCGCGGAGGAAGATCCGGGTGAGGGGCCGGCCCTGCCTCGCCCAGCGCGCCCTTTACAAACAGCGGCTGCCGCAGTGGGTGCCCGGTGCCCGCGGTTCTCGCAATTCCCGTCGCTCCGGCGCGTCGCTCCCGAGGCCGAGCCTGCCTGAGGTGATTCCCTGTCCCCGGCGCTGAGGCGGGAGCAGCGCGCCCGCCCGCCCGTCCGTCCGTACGCGCGACCGCGCTCGCGGCGTGTCCCGAGGCTGTGGTCGCCATCTCCTGAGGGAGGGAAGTGCCGGTCCCCATCCCGCTCCCGGTCACGTACCCGGTCTTTGCGGTGGGCGGTGTGCACCTGAACGGGGCGCCGGGAAAGTGCCGTCCGTGCCGTAGCAGTCGCTGGAAGTCGCTTCTCTTTGGTATCGCTTTTCCCCTAGGAGCGAAAAAGATGGATGACGCTGCTGGAGATTTGAAGCAAGCTCTGCCAAACGTGTGTGACAGCGTTCAGATCCATGTGGAAGTTCACCAGAAGTCGAGCAGGTCTCTGATCAGAGCGTTGCTTGCTGCCTGGTTCCTCTCGGCCTCGTTCTACGCACCTCCAAGAGCCCGCAGGACCCAGCTCTGCCTTCTCTGTGCTCTCCCGACAGGAGTTTCCTTACCTGTCTCCCTAAGATTGAACAAATACACTTGTCTCGGTTTCACCTTGTGGGTCATGTCATCCAGTCTCATAAGCAAGTTGTTGGCCATGTTCTGGGTTTGCCCCAGTTTATCCTTGTCTCTGTTGTGTCGGTGCTCATAACTGCTCACAGTACCCCAGATGTGGTCTTACAAAGCCAGGGGATGGAAACAGTTGCTTTCCCTAACATCTGCAGTCTTGGTAGCACAGCCTCAAATAAGGTTGTCCTCATATGTAGCAGGGACACACTGCTGACTTATTGCCAACTTGTCCACCAGTGCCTGCACGCCCTTTTCTGCAAAACTGCGTGTCATCCACCTGGCCTCTGATCTGTTCTGTTATCTGGGCAGTGGGTGGAGAGCTAAGATTTCATGTTTACCTTTATAGAATGTCAAAATCTTCCAGTCAAACCATATTGCCAACCTGCAGAGGTCCCTCTGAATAGCAGCCCTGCCCTCCAGAATACTGACAGTTCTCCCTGCTTTGGTGTTATCCATAAACTTCATGCTGTTATTTTCCATCCCATTGTCAAGGATGCAAAAACAGTGCTGGTCCCAATGCTAACAGCACCACACTGCCCTTCCCCACTCAAGTTACTGACAGCTCCACTTAGTCTTTATACTAACCAAAAGCCCTCCTTGTCCATTGATCCAGTTCTTAATCTTACCACTTTGGATATCTGGAGGATATGGGAGGGCATGTCCAAGGTGTTAAAAAAATCAAGGTATAAAATATCCACTGTGCTATTTTTGCCAGGCTTAACAGAGAACTGAGAATTTGCACTGGTTATAGATGATTGAAATTGGAAAATTAAGTTAAATCTTCAAATGATAATCCTTTTCCTGTGGTTTTTGTCTGTTCTGGAATTCTCCTTATATTATGTCCCCATAATAATCCTGATGTTTCAGCTGTCTTGAAAGTATAATAGAGCTTCCAAGCTAAGCTTACCAAATTCAGCCTGTAGCTTGTCTCTTAGTCTTCCTGGGTTTCCTACTGAAGCACAGATTGCCTAACTGCTTTCCATTCTGGAAGTCTTCTAACTGTTTAATTCAGCATCCCCTGATACGCCCTCAAACAGAGCAAATATTATTATTTGGATTATGTCTTTTAACGCCCAAATTAAAAACAACTATCAAGCTTGTTGCTTTTGCAGACAGACTGAATTTGACAGGTTCTTTTTTCCTGTAGAATGTTGGAGTAGAGTTGAGTGGCTTTGATGGTTTTTTTGTGTTGGTTGTTTTTTTAGGATTGGAGGTTCTGTTTGTTGGTTGGTTGGTTGGGTTTTTTGGTGTATGTGAGATGGAAGCTGTTTTCCATGAAGGCTTCATGTATGAAATAATGCATTCCAACACTAATTCAGATTTCCTTATAAATGTCAATGCTGTAAAGTGATGGTGTTTCTTTCTTGTTAGTGTGGCCAAGAAAGAAGATATTAGGATGAGTGTCTTAAAGCTGTTGAACAGACACAACATTGTGTTTGGTGATTACAAGTGGACAGAGTTTGATGACCCTTTCCTTAACAACAACGTGCAGTCTGTGTCAATTGTGGATACGGAGCTGAAACTGAAGGACAGACAGGTATTCCTGGTCAAGAATGTGCAGCTCTGTTTGTGTGTCCCTGAACTAGTTGTAGGTAGACTGGTGGTACCCTAAGGGCATAAGCAAGACAAGGTCTATAGGATGATGTAGTATCTCTTTGTAGGCTGACTAGCATAACTATGGAAAAATGGCTAAATTTTTTTTTACCACTTAGTAAGGTCTGAAACAGAGGTAGTAGGCTTCAGAGATAAATGCCAGCTGAGAACTGTAATTTTCTTTTGTTCAGCTAGCTTTGAATGAGAAATATGACACATAAAAAATCTTTTTATGTTCATTCTAGCCTATTGACCTGAGCATAAGCAGTCTTTCTCTTCATATTTTTCATCTGAATGAAGAAGGACCAACCTCTGAAAATCTGGAAGAAGAAAATGAGGATATCACTGCAGCTCACCACTGGGTGCTACCAGCAGGTACCTGTATGACATTTCTGGAAGCTCTAGAGCAATAAAGAAAATATTGTAAAGGCTAAAAGTGTTTATAGTTACCTGTTAAAGGTGTTATTTGTATTTATTGTTTGTCTATAGAAAAAATATGTTTGGACTTTTTTCTTAGTGACAAATATGTTTGCACTTTTTCCTTTGTGGTTTTGACTGAACTGCTCCAGGTGATTCCAAACCACATAATTTATTTCTGTAATACTTGTGGATGTGTGGAAATAACTCATCTTGTGGTCTAAAACATAGTCATAATCAGAAGCATGCAAGTTTTTAACACTGGTGGTTGCATTCCAAGCTTTATTTAACTTGAAGATCCACAAGAAACTCATCACTTTAAATATTAATTTTCCAGAGCTCACTGCCAGCTTTCAGCCCCCAAGACAGTACTGCTCTTATACAGGAAACAGACAAACAAAGTAAAGAGATTTAGTCTTTGTCTTCTGGAGAGGAAACATAAGGCTCTGTGATAGAGCCAGACCTGCCTGTTACTGTCTTGTGCTTGGGGAAGTTGGATTCTCTGCCTGGAAGGAGAAGTGCAGGTGTGAGCTTTAGCTCAGAGAGACAGTAATTTTGAAGCTTTTCCTACTCTTTCCTTGTTGTGAAATGCCTAACTATCCATTATATTTGTTTTCCGGAAGAATTAAATCTGATGCATTGATATTATTGCCACAGTTTTGTGGTTTGTAGTTGTTCAGTCTTTTTTGCTTTTCTCTGCTGAAAGTTAGAAGCCAGCAGCTAGGAATGGTTAATAGTCAAATGACAACTTCCGTTTTTTATGCAATGAAATGTAGGTTCATCCTCTAAAGAGGATGGAAGGAACGATATTTTTCCTTTCATGTTAAGAAATTAACATTAATTTCTTGTCACAATTATTGGAGGAAATAGAAGCTGGGAAACTGGTGAATTTTTCTATTAGGAAATGGTGTTTGCATTTTGAGAAAAATAACTTTTTTTTCCCCCACAGATGCTTGTTTCATATATCTGTTCTTAATTCTTCACTTTAGTTGAGCATAATTTGAATATTGTTTTGTGCTGCAGTGATGAGTTACAAGTTTCCAGAGTGATATATCCTAAACAGGTATATATTGCTTTTGCAGCTGAATTCCATGGCCTTTGGGAAAGTCTTATCTATGACACTGAAGTAAAATCAAATGTAAGTTGGAAATGAATAACAATTAAGATTGCTTCAGGAGAAGCAGTAAGAGCTGAAATTAAGCCTGTTTGAAGTTTGCTGCCTCCTATGGAGATATTGGGTGCAGGCTGGGCAGAAGGGAATGGGAGTTTAACTTTTATCTGGCAGCAGCTAAACAGTTAATGGGCTTGGCAGTAATGTCCACCAGCACTGTTACTGTTCATGCAAATGCATATTCAATGATTTGACCAGAGCTGAGTGCCCTGCCACTTGAATGCTGGCAAGAGATTGGAAAGAAAAAAACACTTCCATGGGGTCATTTTCTAGCTTGAAGATCCTGTGCATTCATCAGAGGTTGTGATGATAACTGCCAGAGCTTGTAGAACAGTACTACTGTAATCTGAAATTTAGTAATTGTGGTGCAAATAAAACCCACAAATAGTTCAATTCAGCTTCTAACTGGAGTTCTTGGACACAAAAAATTAATTCAGTAGCTTATTTGTAATACTATAGATACAGTATTCTCACTTAAGTCTTTATAACCAAGTGTAGAAAAGAAAAACATTGCAGTGATTGTACTTCTTAATTTATAAGGTAAATATTAATTAATACATCCACATTTGTCTAATTTATGGAGCAGCTTTCAAAGTCATCTGTGAAATGACAAGACTATTTAATTAGACTTGCTGGTGTTCTAAATAACAGCAAGCTGATCACTGTTGAGTGTAAGTGTATATGGGTAGGAAGAAATGGTTGCTTTTAATGGCTAAAACTAAAACTACTGCTGTAAAATTGTGATAAATCTTTATTCTTTAAACCATGGAAATGCCTGAGCATGGTTGGGTTCTACGGGCTCTGAAATGATTGCTGTGAATTTTCAAATTAGCACAGTGTCAATAGAATTTTGAAAAATACATGGATTAAGTTCAGTTGTTTTTGCTGTTGAGTGATTACTCCATCTTGAGCGTGAGGTATTGCAGGAGCACCATTGTATTGTCCCGTCAGCACCTAGGCATCAAAAACTCGTTACAGGTAAGAGCAACAGAAGATAATGTGGTATCAGGTATTATTATAGGTAAAAGTCATTATGGATTCACACCTGAAGCTCATATTCATTTTATTGAAAGAGTTCTCTACTTCCCAATTCTAGATAATTCTAAAATGAAACTGCAATATTTTCAGAAGCAAACATTCCAGGAAATATGTCAACTTCCCTTATTTGGAAGAATGAATTAATCTACAAATTCCTTGCAGCAGCTGATACAAATGCTTTAGTAAAAAGAAAATAAATGTGACAGCAAATGCTTTGGTTGGTAGGCTGGCTACAACAAACTGAGCAAATGTATAGCTGAACATCATCTACAGCAGGACCCACAGTTTGAGTTTTTGACTCTCTGTGCTTAGGCAGCTTGTGTTTTATAGACACACAGTACATGGGACAATGAAAAATGAAATCAGTTTCCCTTCCTTAAAGCATTTCGTTCATTCGTTTAAAAGTTCCGGAACTCCATTTGTGCCAAGTACATGCTATTCTTATTCTTGAGGGCAGGACAGAAATTAATTCCCATCCTTTGCAGAAATAAATTTGCCTATGACTAAAGGACATGAGCTCTTTTTTGTTACTGTTGTTGTGAGTACACAATCATTAGAGATTGATTCTATTTGTAGTTGTATTTGCTATTATGTGTCTAATCTGTGTCTTTCTATTTGTGCTCTTCATTTAGTTACTTGATTATGTGACGACAACATTACTATTTTCTGACAAAAATGTTGACAGCAACCTGATATCATGGAACAGAGTTGTTCTGCTGCATGGTAAAAATGATGTTTTAAACCAAGTAGATTAATTGGCCGTCTGTTTATACTTTCCTTCTGGAAAGACTTGTGCTGCAGTCCTGTGTAGTAAAATGAGGTGATATGAAAGCAGCACCTCAGTAATATAAATTTGGATGAAATGTAATGTCAGAGTCAAATCAATGTTCACATGTACTGTGTTTTGCATTAATTTAAATTCTGAAGTTTACAGTGCAGTGACAACTGTATATTTCTTAATTTTAATTTTTAAGTGATATTGTTGCATTTTTACATAATGAACAAAAATAATGCAGATACTGAAGATATTAAGAGGCATATATTAGTTAAACTTCTATTGCAATACTAAATATTTTGTTAGTTATAGCTTTGTAAAAACTTTGGGGAAACTGGGAAAACAATCTATGTTGTGTTGTTGACACTGTGTTCTGTTGCCAGTTCTTGCTAGTTTAGTTGCTGTTATTTCAGTGAAGCTGAAATCTTCAGTCAGTCCTAGCTTGCTGTGGAGGTTATACCACAAATGAGATTAGCATCAACTGAGTCAGTTTTCTTGCAAAATGCATCTTGCATTGATTTTGTCATCAAGACTGGCATCCAAAAATAAAAGGTCATCGTGGAAATATTTGTTGATTGTACTTAAGTTACAGCTGTCAATTTAAAAGCTTCAGGATGTTTTTGTTTGAAAGACTTTATTTCAGGCTCATACTTGGGTAACTGTGCTTGTACTTGCCTCTTTGGAGGAAGTCTTTGCGGCTTTTCCATGGGGTATTCAGTCAGATCCAAAAGGTTTGTCCCAGAGTATAATTCCCAAGATGATTTGGGTTGCCCCAAGGAAGAAATTTCTGGGAAAGTGGACAGCTGATCAAACTGATCATGATATGTTTCTGTTTTCCATGTCAGAAGAGTGTGTTTCAGGAAGATACAAGTTTGAGCATAGCACTGATTATAGAGAATGCTGATGTGCATTAGCCCTGCAGGGGTGATAACACTTTGCTTCTGTGGATGTTGAGTCTTTTAACTTTATGATGTGTGCATACAAAATGTTACACTAATTATACTAATAATTGAAAAATGCATAAAGTCAAACATTAGCTCTAGGATTGTAGTCAAGTAAGTCATTTTCTCAAAATACTCTGGTGTGCACAATCATTATCTGCTGTGGTTTTACTCTACAATTAGTGCTGTAATAGAGTAGTTAAAAATCTGTTAGATGTCATTAACAATCTAATGCAGACTCTGTGTAATGTATGGATCTGATTTCAAACCAGGCCCTCCTGGAACTGGGAAAACTTCTCTCTGTAAAGCACTGGCTCAGAAGCTGACAATTCGACTATCATACAGGTGATATTGTTTTGGAAAATTTTCACTTTAGCTTACTATACTTAGTTGTTCCTTTTCACTAGCCCAAGTATATTTCATATCTGATTTCAAGTAACTTGTACCTAGTGCTAATGTGTCTTCTTTTTTGTAGTGCACCAGGCTAGCAATCAAATTGATCTGCTAGACTGATTAGGATATTTTAAGGCCTTGTAAAATGTGTAATTATTTGTGGCCAAGTGTGTAAAAGACATTCCAGTGGCAGTACAGTCATTTTTGCTCACTTTGTACATAATGAATATTAAAGGGCAAAGGATCGAGGAGTATTTTGGTTTTTGTATCTTCATGTTTGACAGAGCCTGGTTTTAATAGGTAGTGATTTTTTAAACTAATTTCTTTTGTACTTGGATTGTCTGAATGCCACAATTAGCAGAGGTCAGTTTTTATATCAGACAGGTAATAAGAAATAGCCTAAAAGTTCATAGCAACTTAACAAATTTATATTTAAAAAATTAATGTTATATAAAAGCCAAGGTGTAGCATAAATAATGTGTGATTATTGGCATGATATGACTCTATCCCAAACTGAATGTATGAAAATCATGGACTGTATAATGTGTGGTTGTGATACTTTGTCACTTGTGCTATACTGAAG